>WNWK01000083.1:612500-627500 GCA_009830355.1 Cherax destructor | reverse complement strand
GTAACTGTGTTCTTGTCAGGTAGTGGGTAACTGTGTTCTTGTCAGGTAGTGGGTAACTGTGTTCTTGTTAGGTAGTGGGTACAGTCACAATATTATAAATATTATTATATTACAAAGTTATGACGACATTACGGAGTTGCGACATTACAGAGTTGCGTTATTATAAATATTACAGTATTACAGAGTTTCACTTTTACAGTAGTACCACATCACAGGTCAAACTTAAATAAGAATATTACAATATTACTGTTTAAAAATGTATAGGTGTTATAAATAATGTGATTTGATTGAAAAAGAACATGCTGCAAATAATAATAATAATAATAGTAATATAATAATAATAATAATAAATAATAATAAATAGTGTCAGGAATGGTATCACTACCGCCGTATACCACGTTACATTTACAAGAGCCCATGCGCGAATATTTTTTTCAATAGCTTGAGTTCTTGAGCCGGTCTAAGACTCCCAATCCTGAGAGTTGAATCCGGATACATAAACACGCAAATCAATGGTAGGTTACCCCCCTCCCCCCCAGTATCATTCGCGTCATGATGTATGACAGGAGTGGGAACTGTCTGGTGATGGGGTGTTCACATGGGTGGTGGTGATGATGTGTAGCAGCGTGTAGCGAGAGCAAAGATGATAAATCGGAAATGGGGGGATGAGGTAGAAAAGGAAAGGGGGGGGAGTGTGTGTGTGTGTGTGTGTGTGTGTGTGTGAAGGTAGCATCTGTGGCTGGCGATGCTGGCGATTCTGGCGAGGCTGTCACATCATCCCAATAATGAGATTAATCCCCAGGCTCCTTAATTCCGTCTCGCACAATAGACTATCTCCCTGCTTTATTAGCGTATAATATGTGTCTTTTATTAGTAATGACTAACAAAATGAGCTGGCATGTAGTTTATCGTGGATTCTGCATTTTTCACGTGGCAACGAGAAAGAAAATAGCATGATGACAGATTTAATCCCTCTTGATTTCTCCTGTATGCTGGTGAAGGGTTCTTGCTTTAAGATACTGATGGTTCCTCTTGGTATTGATACCCACAAGCTGGTGCGTTGGACACATGTGCTACACATATGTATCTTTAGTGACGAAACTTTTCGTCTGCGCTGCAGGCTTCCCCAGTCGATTGCAGAGATGAAATGAAATGCAATACTGGCTGAGGGACTGGTTCCCTCACACTACCTATCCGCTTCGTCTATCTCCAGGATTGCAATTCACTCCTGTATTCCATTGTTGAAGCCTCCAGCGCAGGCGAAACGTTACGTCAATAAAGAGACAAAAGTGTTACACATGTGTCGTGCTCATGGACAGGATGAATTCATAGGAGTCGTTTCAACTACTATTGTCGTTCTGAAGAAAACATTCGTGAGAGGAACATGATTTTATTGGGAGAACGTTTCGATCTGTTAAAAAAAAAAACATACAGCAAAATTGAAAGCTTTAAGACGACGTTTCATCTACATTAGGCCTTATCAACGTTTCCAACTATTAATTTGTTTATCAAGTCGTACAGATGATTAAAAAAAGGGCACCTTAACAGCAAACTGTGCTATTACTTCTGTTGTTATTGCTACAACTGCTGTTACTATTACTACTACTGCTGCTGCTTACTCTTTCTAGACGTCCCCATTCACAAAGTAGATAACACTCTAAGGTTTCATGTTTACAGGACAAGTCTACGACTGCTGTTCCTGCTACTACTGTTTCTAGTACACTAGTTGCAGTTACAGCTATTTCAACAACTACTTTAGCTACAACAACTGCAATTACTGCTCCTTCGACTGCTTGCTTCTACTTCTATTACAATTATAACTACTATATCGACATATTTTTACCGACATGACATTTTATGCCAATGAAATAGAATAATACTCTTAAAACTACAACCATTGCATCTAAAATTCCATTTACAACTATATCAGTTGCTACTACGGAAACTGCTACTACTACAACTACCACAACTACTACTACTACTACTACTACCACAACTACTACTACTACTACTATTATTACTACTACTATTACTACTACTATTACTACTACTACTACTACTACTATTACTACTACTACTACTATACTACTATTACTATTACTGCTACTACTACTATTACCACTACTACTACTATTACTACTACTATTACTACTACTACCACTACACTGACACTACACATCGCATGTGACATTCAGTAGCACTGACAAAAACTTGTAACGTGTTTTGAAATTAGAAACTCAAATTGGTACGTAATTGCCCTAGGAGGGTAGTTACATAGGTATATTCATGGGGAAGCGCTAAACCCGCAAAGGTCACGCAGTGTCTGGGGGAATGAGAGGTGACGAAATTCGGTCGAAGTTATCGAATGAGGCTAATTATCATTTATTAAAGTTACAGGGAAACACTAAACCCGTAAAGGTCTTACAGCGTCTTTAGAATGAGAGAGGTTAGACGTTTCATGGTGTGATTCGAGGAAGAGGAGGATAACCCCATTTCCCTTAATTTAAAGCCCATAACGTCATCAAAGTATTGACGGACCTTGTTCCTTGATGCTGCCAAAAGGTTCTTGATCCAGCATCAAGGAACAACGTCCATCAATACTTTGATGACCTTATGGGCTCTTAATTAAGGGAACTGGAGTTATCCTCTTCCTCGAATCACACCATGAAACTTCTCACCTCTCTCATTCTAAAGACGCTGTAAGGCCTTTACGGGTTTAGTGTTTCCCTGTAAATTTAATAAATGATGATTAGCCTCATTCGATAACAAGGCAGTTAACTCTGTCCACATCAACTTGTTGCATCATGTGGCTCAGTTGGTAACGGCCTGAGCGGGCACACTGAGGAAGAGGGGTTCGATCCCCGGAATGAGTGCAAACAATGAGCATGTTTTCTGACCCCTGCTGCTTCTGTGCACCTAACAGCAATTAGGGACCTGGATGTTAGTCGACAGGGGTTTGGGTCGCATCCTGGGGGAGAGGACTAAAAGACCCCAATGGAAATAAGCCAGACAGTCCCAGATCATACCCTGATTTTACTGGGTTATTCTGGGTTACTAATTCTACCGGTTAATAATCCCCCAAAATCTTCTCCATTTTCTTCTTCCTCTTCTTCGGTGAATTACGCTGTGGCCGGCCTAGCCATGGCCCCCCCAGCGCCATCTATTGACCGAGGGCGGACACACCGAGGCCATCTGTTGAGAAGATCAGGATAACAACGCAAGAGAAAGAATTGACATTCCTTGTGTCGTGTACCGGGATGAGGAGGATGGAAAGGGAAGATGGGAAGAAGACGAGGAAGGGAGAGGTTAAAGAGGTGGGGAGAAGGGAGAGAACGATTTAGGGAGGAGAAAATTGATTATGTTTTTATCTAAGGGTTTCGTTGTCTATTTATGTTAAAGTCCAAGAGAAAAAGAGCATTAAAATTACATCCTTAGATGAGGAAGAGTAACAAGTTGTCATTCTTAGATGGGGAGAGGTAGCAGTTATCATTCTTAGATGAGAAGGGGTAGCAGTTATCATTCTTAGATGGGGAGAGGTAGCAGTTGTCATTCTTGGATGAGGGGTAGCAAGTTGTCATTCTTAAATGAGGAGACAAGAAAAAAATTAATGCTTCAGAACATTAGCATCTTTGATATGCAAAACAGATGTGAATGACTGTGCCGATCTGATATCCTTTGGTGGTTATTACCTGGCGTTCATTCTGGAAAGAATATTAGTATAATTGATAGTAGCAGTAGTAGTAGTAGTGGTGGTGGTTGTAGCATCAACAGTAGCAGTCGTTGTAGAAGTACAGTAACAAAAATAGTTGGAGTGTCAATTGTAGGAGTTACAACAGTAGTTAGTAGTAATACTTGTAGTAGTAGTTGCAGTAGTAGCTGTAGTAGCAGTCGCAGTGTAAATAACGGTAGCAGTTGTAGTAGTGGTATAAGTAGTATTGCTTGTACCTGCGGTAGTAGTTACAGTAGAAGAGCTATTAGCATCGCGCGTACTAAGGCATAGTGACAGTCTTACCAACGGTGGATACAAATTTCTTAAAGAAAAGCCTAAAAGAACAGGAAACACAGTACTAGCATGGACACGGGAATTAAAACTGCACGACAGGTAGGGCAAGCTAATCCACTGGAACAACTCTTCGGCTCTGTGTAGAGCTTCATTGCTCTACACAGAGCGAAACACTGTCCCAGTACCAGCTTGCTCTGCCTCTTGTCTTTGGTCATGATGGCCACCTTGGCGATAAAAATTGTGTCCTGGGGAGTAATTTCGGACCAAAATGCGGAACTGTAGATTTATTTTTCATGATATTTGATGAGTCGAATAGAATCATATGTTCATGTTTAATCCACAAGATGCAGATGAAACTATGCGACGTTTCGGTCTGCTCTGGCCCAATATAAAGTCGTGAGTGACTTAGTAATTGTCCAGAAGGGGAGGGAAACGTCGCTAGTTTTCGATCTGATTTGTTATCCAGCCACGAAACTGAGAGTTGTGAATTGTTCCAGCTATGATATTTTGAATGAGTTGTGATTTGTTCCAACCACGACATTGTGAATTGTGGAAAGTGATTTGATTCTTCCGTTAAGTGTATATGAAATATGGCAAAAACAAAAAAAAATCATGTAAATGTTTGTTAAAATTTTTAGGAAAAAAAAGAGCGATAGAATTTTCCCCTTGCATTTATCTGGACAGAGCCACTCTGTATAAAAAATAAACATCTCCGTTTTGTAAACAATATAAATCACCCGCAAACAGTAATTAGCATGTCTAACTACCCTGCCACTAGTCTTATCTCGACTAAAAACAAACAAGTCATTGTAAATTACTACCGACTAGCTATCAGCATCGCTAACTATTGTGTCGAGAACTCGCGATTAAAAGCAACCACGTCCTTGTTTACAATAGCTTCCTTTAACCTTTCCTATATAAAACCCAAACGATCTTTTTATTTTTTTTTTATTCTACCAAATCCGTCGCTTCCCACTTCACACATAGACGATGGTCAAACATGATACAAAGTATGTGGGTCAGCCTTACGGTCAGGCTCTTGACCACTATGTGATTGCTCTTATTATTGAAAATAAGATACCAGACTTATTTAGCAAATATGGTAAACTGTCTCACGAAATCGTAATAACGCGATGGCAAACAAACCACGGTACGGGTGGGGATAGAACCCATGGCGAGTGAGTGGTAAAACTCCAGGCCAGTGGGTAAGCCACTGGGTCAGCTGGCTACAATAAGATTCATCCATCTAGATATATTTATGAATCTTAAATTGTAAATATAAATCCAGATAAACTCCTGTTAACCCCTTTTCGGGGTCTAGTTCCTAGGCCCCATGTGGATACACAGTTTAGGTATCTACATGTTCTTGGGCTACCGTTCACAGAATGGAAATGGGTGCGCAGTAAACTAGTCGCTTGGAGAGCACAATCTAGACCACAATAAGAAAACATATTTATAATCATTACTTCAGTAACTATTTCTTGAAAGAAGCACACGAACATCAACATTCAATTAGCCAGCCGAACCACAACATCAGCACTCATCCTTCAGAACCTCCAGAACCACAGCATCCCCACCCATCCTTCAGAGATCATGCTATGTATTTCCGACCTCCAGAACCACAGCATCCCCACCATCCTTCAAAGATCATGCAATGACTTCCTACCTCCAGAACTCAACTCTGACTAATGCATACATATTCTTAAAAAATACAGAAATGTATATTAATTACAGATTCTTAAAATTAATTACAGACAAAAAAAAATAGCAAACATCATGCAAATATGGTGAACTTTTTAAATTACTGAAAGTTGAATTGTGGTCTTTATTGCGTCATAGCTAACAAACGGACTGACCACCTTCTGTGGAGACTGAAGGACTGACCACCTTCTGTGGAGACTGAGGGACTGACCCCCTTTTAAGGCTGAGGGACTGGCAGCTTTCTTCCAAGGGTGAGGGACTGATCACCTCAAAATTACATCTCCACGTATTACTGTCGCCTGAATTCGACTGGAGAAGTCTGCTACACGGGCGAAACATTGCGACTTTAAAGTTAAAGGTACCTAGGTGTTGCACTTGTGTTTTACTCATTAGTTCATTGGTATTGTATACCATTTATAACATGATTAAATAACAACGTTGACTATTTATAGCTTACTTTATCAAAGCAATTATCAACGTCAAATGTCTGTGTTGATGTCGCTATTGTAGCTGAAAGAAGCTCACATCACATTCTCTCCCTCTCCCTCTTGGACGTCACCAGGGTAACATCACCAGATGTATTTGGCTTCGTGACATCTTTTTTATCCTGTCCCATCTGCAAAGTCCAGATGTATGTATGTGTATGTGTGTGTGTGTGTGTGTGTGTGTGTGTGTGTGTGTGTGTGTGTGTGTGTGTATGTGTAGTGCCACCCACACCGTTTACCACCCAGCATCCTTGACTGACGTCATCACAGCGAGAGAACTCCTCTCTTCCCTCTCCATTTATCGCCCATTCTGTTTCTATATCCCTCCTCCCCCCTCTCTTAGTCTCTCCCTTCCATTCTCCTACTCTTTTACAGTGAGAAACTTCTAATATACTCTGAAATCCACCTATCAGTAAAATAGGTACCTGGGTGTTAGTCGACTTATGTGGGTCGCATCCAGGGGACAAAATTTGACCTAATTTGCCCGAAATGCTCAGTATAACAATAGGCTTTCTAGTAGTATGTCATTGATTATTATTATTATTATTATTTCCTGAAAGAATGCCACTGTTCAGTACACAAACTAGCACTGCTTAGTAACGCAAAATACTACTACTTAGTATACGCAAATTACCACTGCTTTAATTTCACCTGTCTGAAGCCCTTTTCTCCCCAGCCTGAAACACGTTTCTCCCTTGCCTGAAGTACTTTTCTCCCTTGCCCACTGCCTGAAGTTCTTTTCTCCCTTGCCCACTGCCTGAAGTTCTTTTCTCCTCTGCTTTAAACACGTTTCATCTGCCTGAAGCACGTTTCTCCCCCTATATGTGTCTCTAGAAAGTGCTACCCGGGCACATATAGTGCGAAACCCATACGTCGTGTGTGTGTGCATTTACTCAGCTGGTACTAAACACAGCTGGTATTGAGCATAGCTGGTACTGACCACAGCTCGTTTTCTTCTTCCTTTTCCTAGCTTAAGGAATTAAGCTAGCAAGTAAGTAAATAAATATTTATTTGTATATATCAAATATAAACAAATACTATGCACTTAGGGGTCAATGTATATTATAGACATGAAATGTATAGCCAAGGATAACCCATTAAAGATAAACAGTGTTTTTTATATCCATCTCCTCTTCCTCCTCCTTCTCTTTCTTCTCCTCCTTCTCCTTCTTCTCCTCCTCCTCCTTCTCCTTCTCCTTCTCCTCCTTCTCCTTCTTCTCCTCCTCCTCTTCACAAGCAGGCCACTTACGTACATATAATTGCACCCATATGCTTGCCAGTGTTGTGTTAGTCTTACTCTGGCGTCCACCTCAAGCCTTGTCGTGTCTTAGCTCTTGATACCGTTGCTGCATCAATTCATAACTTACACACAAATACCGTGGCTACAACAGTTCACAACTAACCCACAATACCGTTGATGGGACCATTCACAACTCACTCACAAATTGCAGACAAATGTTTAGACGGAGTTTCGGTCCGTCATGAAACCATTATCAAATCGTGAATTAATTATCGAAAGCCAGTAAGAAGAGTTTTAAGAGTTTTATTAAAATCATTAGTTAAAGCTTCTTGGACCAAAACTTAAAGTTTTGGTCCAAGAAGGACCGAAACTTTAAGTTTACATGTTATCATGTACGGTGAAATGGAAGTATTGTTTGTTCTCTTGATATTTAACTACATATTTGATGAAAATAAGTGATGATAGGTGTAAAGATAGCAGGCAGACCGGAAGGCTGGCTGGCTGCCTGGCTAGCTGGCTGCCTGGCTAGCTGGCTGGTTGGCTGGTTGTGTAGCTGTCTGGCTGGCTGGCTGGTGGGCTGGTTGTGTAGCTGGCTGCCTGGTGGGCTGGTTGTGTAGCTGGCTGGCTGGTGGGCTGGTTGTGTAGCTGGCTGGCTGGTGGGCTGGTTGTGTAGCTGGCTGGCTGGTGGGCTGATTGTGTAGCTGGTTGGCTGGCTGGTGGGTTGGTTGTGTAGCTGGTTGTCTGACTGGCTGGCTGGGCTGGGCTGGGTGTGGCTGGTTGGCTGGGTGGGCTGGTTGGCTGGCTGGCTAGGCTTGGATGGCTGGCTGGGCTGGCTGGCTGGCTGGCTGCTAGGCTGGCTGGCTGGCTGGCTGGCTGGCTGGCTGGCTGGCTGGGGTGCCCGAGGGAAGGTCGGACGTGATGAGTAAAACATGTAAATAAGCGGTGGTCCAGCTGGTCTCTTGCGGCCCCGTCATGTGCCTCTCCCATCTCTCTCTCTGACTCTCACTCTCTCTCTCTCTCTCTCTCAAAACATCTTCCCTCCCTTTTAAATTTCTACAAGTGTCTTTGCCTGTTTTTATCCCTTAATCATTCATTACCTTGCTTCCAATTTTTACCCCACTTCTATATTTCCATTCACTACTCCATTCACCAACCCTTTGCCTCCGTCTCCCATATCTACTCTCTGTTCCCCACCTATATTTTCGCTTCTGCATCTACCTTTAACCCAGCATTCACCTCCTATACTACCAACACATGTTCTTCCCTACCTCTTCATCACACTTCCATAACCTACTCCCTGAACCTCCACAAATACCCTTCCATACCTCTCACGATATTTCTTCATCACCCGTGTCCCCTCTTCCCCCTACCTCTTAAACTGCGGCCTCACCTTCTCTTCCACCCCTTATCTCACTTACGACCCCTTACCCCTTATTCATCTCCCTTATGCTTTACATATACTGTACCATAAACAACCACGTCATCACCGTCTTTGTTTATATCCCCTCCATATACCTCCCATACCACCATACACGTCCTAAACCACCCACTCGTCCCATAACTCCCACACATATCATTCACTATAAGCTACACCTTTCATTGTTATAGGAAAGAACTTCAAGGTAGGATATCTCACTGTAAGTGACTGAAGGATCAAACCTCCACTACTTGCTCTGAGTACAAATAGGAAGGGCGTCTGTCTCGCACTCAGCAGACGAAGGATCACGCCTCCACCACACCACGTCTTGACCTGAATGACCCACATGGGTATAGTGTTTAATATGAATTAAAATAGTCTGAACTATCCAAAAGAATTTAGCTCCTCTTGAACGTTATTCTTTTCATTAATAACCACAATACTGATAGGAAATTTTAGACTACATTTCGATCAATTCTCGACTATGAAGTCACGACTACAAGCAACCCCTTCTAATCCCTATTTCCTACATGGCCCCAACCTTCCCCACCGCCTCACTTCTCTCTCTCTCTCCTTCTCCTCTCTCTCTCTCTCTCTCTCTCTCTCTCTCTCTCTCTCTCTGCCCCACCAAATCCCTCTCCGCCATACTCCACCTCCCTTCCTGCATCATGAGTACTGGCTCTGTCACCTAGTAATTAATTATCGACTTTGTTCACTAATCTCAGAGTTGGTGTGAGTGACAATGTTGTTGTGTTAAGTGTGTTTGGTTCAGTCTCAACCCCCTTCCCCCCTTCCTCATCATCCTTCCCAGGACTTCATGAGTCATGTTGCAATGTGAGTGGTCTTCATCTCACCTCTCTCCCCCCTCTCTCTCTCTCTCTCTCTCACCTCTCTCTCTCTCTCCTTCGTCTCTTTCCTCCTAAATCCTTCGTTTTTTCCACGTACTACTACCGTCAAAATTTCCACCAACTCCATCTTTCTGATTTTCTGTCCTGGACCCATACATCTAGATAACACACGATAGTAAGAAGTAGGTAGTTCTCGGCAGATAGTCTCGGTGTGAACTTCCAAGTCCTCTACTATCTGTCTTTCCATTACTCCCATGTACTCCCATGTACCACCATTTCCCTCATCCACTACTATCCTTCTCACCCACCATCAGTCCCCATAACCATCATCACCATTAGTCCATTCCCCCCAACCAACCATAATTTTCCCCTCTCCCCACACCACCATCACCACTCCTAAAACAGTTCCACTTTCCGCCCCTCACCACATAAACCTTCAGAACAATCAGGTGGTCTTGACTGGGCCTCAGATCGAGGTGGAGCGTTAATAACAGAAGCAGGTGATAGGGGACGTGAGATGAGCCCTCGCTAGCCATTACTTTAATAATTTTGAGGAATTATCAAAGAATTATGTATTTACTCTCATCTACCTAGGGTTGTAGGGCCAACAATATTGCAAACAATCGCAGACAGGCGATCTTAACAATGCAAGACAAACCACGGAGGGAAGGGAAATGTTTAGCTTAAGTACTTTCACACTTCTCAGTGCATCATCAGGAACTGTACAATGTTGCAAAGGTAGCAACAGGAGAAATGAGGAGAAGTTTTCTCAGAGTATGGTAGCGTGAGTGACACCTGCCAGCATCTCTCTCAGAATGCGAGAGGCACGGCATTCGGCTGTGCTAGAAACGCTCACTCTGAATACGTTTGCTCGGATTGTATCCTCATTCCTACAACACTGCAAGCTCCTGGTGATGTGTTGATTGCAACAATAATATATATATATATATATATATATATATATATATATATATATTTTTTTTTTTAATTAACACATCGGCCGATTCCCACCAAGGCAGGGTGGCCCGAAAAAGAAAAACTTTCATCATCATTCACTCCATCACTTTCTTGCCATAGGGGTGCTTTACACTACAGTTATAAAACTGCAACATTAACACTCCTCCTTCAGAGTGCCGGCACTGTACTTCCCATCTCCAGAACTCAAGTCCGGCCTGCCGGTTTCCCTGAATCCCTTCATAAATGTTACTTTGCTCACACTCCAACAGCACGACAAGTATTAAAAACCATATGCCTCCATTCACTCCTATCAAATACGCTCACACATGCTTGCTGGAAGTCCAAGCCCTCGCACACAAAACTTCCTTTACCCCTCCCTCCAACCTTTCCTAGGCCGACCCCTACCCCGCCTTCCCTCCACTACAGATTTATACCCCTCGAAGTCACTCTGTCTCGTTCCATTCTCTCTACATATATATATATATATATATATATATATATATATATATATATATATATATATATATATATATATATATATATATATCCTTCTTATGTAGTGGTGAGGGCGATGGTGAATTCATTACAATGGTACTCGACAAATGCTGTGTTCATTAAGTATGCTAGTATACCGCTGGCTCCACTTCTGGGTACCGTCCCTTGCTGCTCACCTCCCTCATGTGAAGCCTTGCATTAATTAATGATAACCTTCTGTATTCACTCCCCATGCTGTGCTGGCATTGTCTTATGTTGTAAACACGCTGCAGTATACCTACTAAATATTGTAGCTTTTCTTTTTTTAAACTGATGCTACTTCTCTCTCTCTCTCTCTCTCTCTCTCTCTCTCTCTCTCTCTCTCTCTCTCTCTCTCTCTCTCTCCCTCTCCTGAGACGTTGTTGGTGCTCGGGAATATTTGCTGGACTCAACACACTCCATTATTAACCATATTGCACCCAGCTCTCCAGTCCACCCTCAGTTGTGCCTTCTCATCCTCATATCTTCTTCTTTTTCTTCTTCTTCATTTTCTTGTTCATTGGCTTTTGTTTTGTTCCTCCTTTACCTCTTTATCTAGTTAGTTAATCCTCATCTTACTCCTCTTCCAGATAATTATCATCATCTTCAACGTCCTCTTCTTCTTCCTTCACCCCCACCTCATCATCATCCGACGTAATCATGTCTCCCTTGGTCCTTATCTCTTCTAAGATCATCAGATCTAGTTTTTCCTTATTGCTCATTACTCTCAGCTCAGGACTAGTCTTGATGTAAACCTCTGGACCTTTTCAAGTTTTTATCATACTTGAACAGGCGTGGACTCTGTGTTGATAGGCCTGGCGTATGTCGTGTATAGAGTCTCTGAGAATTCATTGCTAATGTCCCTAGCAATATACTGTCGATGGTCTGCGATTCAGAGCTATCCTTGGCGCAATGCCCGGTGTGATGTTCACTGACAACTCTTTCTCCCGGGCCGATGTTTTACAGCTTCCTTCACCTTCCAGACTGTACTCCGTCTCTGATCTTTTTTCACACCCTTTCCACAGTTCGCATGACCTTGCATCTGTTTGATTTAAACTTTAATAAACTCTTCCGTTTATATTCTTCTCATTAGTTCACGTCAAGAACAAACAGCGATACTTAAGATTTAATCTCATTTGGCAGGTCATTTGTGTGTGTGTGTGTGTGTGTGTGTGTGTGTGTGTGTGTGTGTGTGTGTACTCACCTAGTTGTGGTTGCAGGGGTCGAGTCAAAGCTCCTGGCCCCATCTCTTCACTGGCCGCTACTGTGTGTGTGTGTGTGTGTGTGTGTGTGTGTGTGTGTGCGTGTGTGTGTGCAATAGTGTTCAAAGTGTGTATTTACATGCATATTTTTAGCCAAATGGGCAAATATAAATTAGAAAAGAAGTTTCCGTGTTCAGATATACTCTTAAGATAGTCAACTCGACTTGACTTTCAGAACTTTGAGCTTGTGTGAGAGTTATCATGAATGAGAGAGAGGAGGGGGTGAGAGGGAGGGGGTGAGAGGGAGGGGGCAGGGAGTGAAAAGAGAGGTGGAGAAGACGGAGAGGGAGCACGAGAGAGTGATAAAGGTAGAGAAGTTGAGATCAAGAGAAGAGGGAAGAGAGGGAGGTAGCTGGAAGGAGGAGTGGGAATGGTGAGAGGTGAATCAGGGTAGCAGGAAGAGACGATGATGCATAAATATGACGACCGAGTTTGAATAAAAGCGAAGATGAATAAGCATGAATGAGAATGACTGGTTAGGAGTGACTTTTAACAGGCAGACTAACAGAAAATGAGTGGTTATGTATAAAAATAACTTATTGTACCAAAACTAAATTGAATACTAGTGGCCTTGGGTGAATGTGACCTCGGGCGAACATAAATGATCATGAGTGAAAATGAACGAGCGTGAAGGCGCACTGGCCAGGACTTTGTCTTCCCCCGGCAGAGAAACTAGGCCTGGGGCTCCTCCCCCCTTCCTTACCTTACCCCCTCCCGGTCTCCCTATCTGCCTGCCTGTCTGTCTGCCTGTCTCTCTATCTGCCTGTCTGTCTCGCTATCAGCCTGTCTGTCTGTCTTTGCAATACGGTTCCACCTTTCCTGTCGCTTTCTCTAGGGAGAGGGTGGGAGGGAGGTAAGAAAGATGGGAGAGAGATAGATAGAATAGAAAGGGATGAAGAAATGAAATTAGAAGAGGTCTCAAAATGCAAGAAATATGGATATATATATATATATATATATATATATATATATATATATATATATATATATATATATATATATATATATATATATATATATATATATATATATCTGGTGGCAAAAGCTCTCACACGGTGAGGTTCGGGTTCGATTCCCGGCCAAGGGGTGGAAACATCGGACTTGTTTCCTTACACCGGTTGTCTATGTTCACTTATCAGTAAAATAGGTACCTGAGTGTTAGTGGACTGGTGTGGGTCGCAGCCTGGAACAAAACTGACCTAATTTACCCGAAATGCTCTGCATAACAAGCGGCTTTCTATATAGTAGTATGTCATTGATGTCAACTAGGCTTGTATACCTTATACATGTACTTGTATTAAATAAAAATATTATATTATTAATTAAATGTATCTAAAGTCGAATAAGACTAATAACTCTACGGTGATGACCTGCCAACAGTCAGCCACAAGTCTGACTTGACCTGCCTCAAGTCTGCTCACCCTTTATACAAGTTGCTGTATTACGTTCATGGGGAAGCGCTAAAGCTGTTGTGGCCATACAGCTCCTGGGAAACAGAAGGCAACCCATCATTTATGAATCTTTATTGTCGAAACGTTTCACCTTCTCAGCAGGCTTCTTCAGCCGAAGACAGAGGTGACTTAGATAATGTTGACAGCAGAAGCAGTGAAGATGTAAGCATGAGGTAATTAGTCTCATATTTACATCTCCGCTGTTCCTGCCGTCTCAGGTATTTAATTCACCTCTGTATTCGAAAGATGTCAGCTGAGCAGGCAATATGTTTCAGCAGAAAAGATAGCCAACTGTTACACATCTGCTCATCTGCATAAGCAACTGAAGTTTAACTGGCTACGGCAACGCAAAGTCAACTGAAACACCTGTTTGTTACTGCATTTTTGAGGACGTGAACGTCAGGGAAGAAACATTACCATCACACCACCTCTATCACAACCATTCTATACGACAACTTCCACAATAACAACTCCACCAACACCACCATCACATCCTACTATACCTACAATTACCACACTACCGCCACCATCACTATCACGTTCCTACCATACCACTTCTACGTCACCACTACCATACAAACACACTGCCACTACACCACACTCATACAGTCCCATCACCACCAACCACCATCTTCCTTTCCTGCCGAGGGAGAATTAGGGGAAGAAAAAATAATTTTCTCCATAATTCAGGAAGATTACCTTAATTGTTATTGTCATAGAGAGTTGATAAATTAACACCTAAAACCTAATTACGGGGGCTGGAACCAGACGTGAATGGTAGCAAAGGATACCATATGGTCGTGTTGTTGGTAGTGATGATGCTAGTGGTGGTAGGGTTAGTGTTGGCAGTGATGGTGGTATGTAAAGAAGACATGAATGTGGTTATCACTGAGGATATGTTTCGCTCACAAGGGACTTCTTCAGTGCATTGCATCCTCAGTGTCTTGACAAACATAAGCATATCTTTCTTACGTACTTGTCGGTGCTAATCACCAGGTATGACGAGTGGTGGTGGTGATGGTGGTTGCGGTGGCGATGGTGGTGGTGGTGGGTAGTGGCGGGGGATAGTGGTAGTGGTGTGGACAATCAGCCGTGGGAGGGGCGGCTGGAGACGGCCATTTCC
>WNWK01000083.1:605000-610000 GCA_009830355.1 Cherax destructor | reverse complement strand
GATGAGGACTAGAAAAAGGATCTGAAGGAACAGGAGGATCGAGAGAACTGCCGCTTCTTGTTAAGACCAACCTCTTATTACCCTACATCCATATCTTTGACGAGAAACACATTTGGGAAGAGGATCCAAGGCAGGATCTATTGGCGTCTATTTCGAGATATTTTTTATAATCATAGGGGAAACGCTAAACCCCTAGGAGTTACTCAACGCCTCGGGAAGAGGAAAAGGGGATAGTCGAGCTTGATTTGAGAAAGGGAACTAGGCTCCATTTTCCCCTGATCCTCAGAACTTTAACCACACTCAGTGCATCCAAAAGATCGAAAGGGATACCTGAGGCATATCTGAATAATGTTTTCGGTGGTCAGCGCCCTCGCGGCCCGGTCCCAGACTAAGCCTCCGGGTGGATAGAGGGATAGAGACATTATTTCATAAAAAACTTTATAACAGGTAAAGTGAGCAAATTCCGTGTAAACACAGAAATAAGCCTTAACATATCTGTGATCTCTGATAAAGCGCTAACCACAATACAATGATCATCTAATTGTTTACTTTGACAGAATGATACCGAAGTATATTATTGACCAGAAACTTCAGTATATCGCACACAATATATTCAGTATTGGTTTCTTTGGATATTATGCGCGATGGGTCAGCATTAGTCTCAGTACTTTTGTGGTGGCGATAATAAAATACACTCATACAATTAGCTGCAATGTGGCCTCGATAACCACAGTTGTAACAAGTTCTAGTACTATGGTTACTGAATGCACTTAGAACACTATGAGCAGAGCAACTACTCATTACACTTGTCTTGGATGACTGACGTGACTGACATTTATCAGGACTTTTATATTAAAATTCTGCTAAGTTTCCCTATAAAATGCAATTGAGACTGCAAGGCTGACTTAAAATGATGATATTTTATGTTTCTACGCAATATAACGTCAGTTCTGTTATTTATATGAGTGTTGTAGCTAGAATTTTGTCAGGAAACAGGACAAGTGTTTCCTGACGAGTGTCTTAGTCATATAATGACCCACTAACTGGAATTTTTAGTTAAATAATGAAGCTCTTCTGCTGGCTTGCCGGTCCTCCGCGTAAAAAAAAAAAAGCTCACATCACGAGACATATTTTTTTCGGTACGCTGTTAGAAATGTCATTATTTTTATTATATTCAAGTAGCTGCCCTCAACCCCTAAGGGTCACTCGGAACTAAAAATTTGGCAGTATCAAAACTACCAGACTTCTGAAACTTCTAAATTAGAATAAAATAACAATATGATAATTCACAAAGGCACTATAATGATTGGAGAACGTGTGAATTTGTTTTTTTCCATAAGACGTCTTTGATATGTCAGCTGCAAAGAAACTAAACTTTCCTAACCATATCATTGTACTAGAATGACTATGAATTCTGCTTAAAATCCTTCATAAACTTTCTTAGCTGAAAGCAAGAAACAACTTTTCGCATGTTAACAGGAAAAACACAATATGCGGGTTATGGCATTTTATTGAGAAGACGTTTCGACCACCAGGGACTTTATTGGCTCTTGAGAATTGATAAAATCACTAGTGAATGAAACGTCATCTCAATAATTGCCATAAACCGCCCAGTGTGTCATATTAACACACTTGTGGACATATTCTACAACTGTGTACATTAATTGCCCGTCTAGAGTAGCATCCAGGAAGTCTGGCCCCGCCCTTGGTGGGGACGAGACCTTGAAGGCGTGAGGGAGATGTCTAATGGTCACCAGCGCGAATTGATGCGGCCATAAACACCCGGGTAATTCTGAACCAATTCCGCCGAACTGGTCATTAATTAGGCGACTGGATGACGAGGTCGGAGGACGTGGAAAGCAGCCCTGGAGCCGGCCTGGACTTCAAGATCCAACGCAGCTGATTTGTGGGGGATCTCTGGTAGTCCACCGGGAGGGGATTAGCGAAGGTGGTGCCGACATCGATGAAGGAGGAGGGGTTGGGGACAGCCACGTCGGGGAGGAGACGGATAGTGGGACAAGAAGGTGGGGGAGAAGGGGGATTTTCTTCCTGCTGCTTCTTGAGTGTTATACAGTGCTTACCATCTCCGTACATACGGTCGTCCCTCTGTGCGGTTATCTATCCATTTCTGTCCATCTGTTTCTTCCTCTCTTTATTTCCCTGTTACTGAACTGTTAGTTTTAATGTTTGTTCTGATTGTTGATAAAGACACATACGCAAAATTCAAGACATTTATTAGGGAAACATTTCGCCACAAGTGGTTTCTTCAGCCCTGAAGGAGACACTTGGGGCGACACATTCCCTCAATACATGTCCTGAAGTATGTATATGTATCTTTATGTCTATACTGTCCGTATCACCATACCTCTCCAGTCATTGCTCTTATATACCTCCTTTAGACTTAAGTAATCATCATTCAGGCAGTGACTGCGTCTGTCTTATCCGGAGAATGAGAGTTTTTTATGCTTCTTTTAATCACATCTCAGGTCTACCTTGAGTTGATCAGAGGTCCACCTGTCAGAGAAATAGATAGATAGGTTGGTAGAGAAAGAGAGAGAGTACAAGAAAAACCAGATAGCAGAGGGCTTGGAAGTCCACACTGAGGCTATCTGCTTAGAAGACAGCATGGTGTACGAATCAAGGATAGAAAAGCAAAGAGATTGAGAGAGAGAGAGAGAGAGAGAGAGAGAGAGAGAGAGAGAGAGAGAGAGAGAGAGAGACCAGAAATAATTAGGGTGAGAATAAAGAGTGGTGGTATCGATTAAGACTCGGGGCAGCATCCTCTGGTTGTCTGGCTGGACACCCAGATGAACTCCTCCAACCCAAGGACCTACAGAGTCCGCAGCACAAATGTGGGTGTGGGTGGGCGTGGGTTGGCTTGGGTGGAATTGGGTGGGTGGATGAATGTGGTTTTAGGTGAGTCTATATGTAGATGTGTGAGTGGGTGATCGCAGGGGCCTAGTCTTAGCTCCTGGTACGGCCTCTTCGCTGGTCACTACTGGGCTCATTCCTGCCTTCTAGAGCCCTATCATACCTTTCCTTGAAGCTACGCATGGATCCTGCCTCTACCACTCCTCTGTGTATGAGTGTATACTAGAGGTAAAAATTTCCTCGACTCTACTTTTGAACAAGAGTAGAGTAATTGTCATGGCGAAAGCGTTAAGCCCGTTCGGGCATTACAACAGCAAAGCTCCTAAAATTTCTTAAAACAAAAAAAATGGGGTTTTATGGGTGCATTAATGAGGCATGAAACTTGTGCTTAGTGGGATAATGGGAGACGAAGAGTGGGAGGAGGAGGAAGAAAAGATGAAGAAAATAAAAAGGAAGAGAAGAAAGAAGTGTAGGAGAAAAAGAGGAAAGATAAGGGAGAAACGAAAGAAAATAAAGAGAAGGTTAGAGTAAGAAGAAAGGGAAAAGTAGAACGGAAGAGGGGAGTCATAACTTTACTAGCAAGATGAGGGTGAGTTGACAGAGCGAGAGAGAGAGAGAGAGAGAGAGAGAGAGAGAGAGAGAGAGAGAGAGAAAGGTGTTTATACTCAAGGAAAAATATGAGACTAAATTATTCTTACTTTAAAATATTTTTTTCTAATCGTCTGATAAATTTTAAAACTAACCTAAACATTATGAAATCTCCGACGATTTCAAGGGGATCCCACTCTAAAGTTTTCATTAATTTATTGGTCATAATCAAATTACAATGATTCGAGATTACTGAAAAAAAAAAGGTATTTAAAGAACATATATAGTTTCGACTTTTTTTTTTTTTTATCTTTTTCGTTAAGTTTAACGAATCGAAAAAAGGAAATCGTTTTAGGATTTGAGTCACTAAAATCAATTCCTTATAATTAGCGTTTCTAGGGAACCTTAACGAGGGAACTGCCCTGTTACCTCAATTATTATTATTATTATTATTATTATTATTATTACCAACAAAGACATAATAATAATAATAATAGTAATAATAATAACATGATAATAATAATAGTTATACAAACAAAATAAATTTTTACTATTATTACTATTATTGGTACGTATTATGTTATTATTATTATTATTATTATTATTATTATTATTATTATTATTATTATTATTATTATAAATAGTGCTATTTTTTATTCACGGGAAGAGCTAAACCCGCAGTTTTGTAAGGTAATCCTGTGTGGTCCAAGGTAGGGTAGTTCCAGTTCCCTGGATCAAGAGCTTTCTCACTCGGTTTTGTTTCTTATTTTGAAAACTCATTATTCTTTCCTTTTCACAAACAGAAAACGGATACTCTGTTCCTTACATTAACAGAAGGAAACGGGAAATCTTTCTCTCCCTCACAGTAACAGAAGACAGCGTCAGCTCTTTCCCACTAATAGTTATCTTCTGTTTATCACTTAAACAGAAGATAACGTAACGGCAGTTCTTTCTGCTCACATTAACAGAAGAAAACGGCAAATATCTCCCCTCACAGTAACTGAAGAAAAGAGAAGCTCTTTTCCCTCAGAGTACCAGAAGAAAATGACAACTCTTTCTCCCTTTCAGTAACAGAAGAAATCTGGTGCCATTTCGCTTTGAAAGGGCAAAAGTTCACTTTGAACAGATGTTTTTCTCACTGTAGCAGACAAAACCGGGCACTCATTTATTACTTTAACAGAAGAAAGCGGGTGCTCTCTCCCTCAAAGTAACAGAAGAAAACGGATAATCTCTTCTTAAAGTAACAGTAGAAAACGGTTGCTTTCTCCTTCAAAGAAACATGGAAACGGGTGTTCTCTCCCTCACAGTAACAACAGAAAACGGGTGCTCTCTCCTTTACATAAGATATCGGGTTCTCTCACAGTAACAACAGAAAATTAGTGTTCTCGCCCTCACAGTAACAACAGAAAACGGGTGTTTTCTCTCTCACAACAGCAGAAAATGGGACTCTCCCTCGGAGTAACAGAAGAAAATGGGTGTTCTCTACCTCACAGTAACAACAGAAAACGAGTGTTCTCTCCCTCACAGTAACAGCAGAAATG
>WNWK01000083.1:600000-602500 GCA_009830355.1 Cherax destructor | reverse complement strand
AGTTGTCAATTTCTTTACTAAAATTCATGACAGTTTATTGAATAAAATAATTAAAAAAAATCATGTACGTGTATTACGTATTGGTTTATGCAGTAATCCATTACTAGCTGGAAATACATGTATGCAAGAGTTTCCCTTCGTGAATATTGTACCCTCTGATTACCTCCTCACTTTTCATATCCGCTTCCTCCATTTCCCTGCTTGAAACCTTCCCCATACCCTACCCTCTACGCCCTTCTCCCCTTCCCCTTCCTCATCTTATTCATCCCTTATCCCGTTCCAGATTTCCAACTTCCCGTTTCTCATCTTCCTTATCCCCTACCCTTTCCCTGCTTTCCCCATTCCTCTTCCTCCTCTTCCTTATAGCGACTGCATATCTCGATAAATGTAATCCCTACAAAATATATTAACAAGGGTATAAGGGTGAATAATCTGAAAGAAACTAGAACGAGAGGCAGGAAATGTGACCTCCATCCCCTTCCATTCCCCATTCCCTCAGGCTCGCCATGTCCCTCTTTTTTTCTGGTGATTAATGAGGACGACGGACAATAGCGCCATCTTGCGGTCAGTAATGGCAGGAGATTTTGGCGAGAAGAAGTCATCGGTACGGAATGATGCAATGATAAACAGCTATGCCAATCAGCGTGGAGTTTGTGAATGGTATCATAGAGGCAGCCAGCGTCATTAGTGAGTAGGAGAGGGAATATGGTGATCCTGCGATGGAAACTCTCCGGGGGAAAAAAAAATGATTAGAGGAGGAAAAGGGAAGAGAATGCGTGCAAACAGAGAAAGGAAAGAGTGATGAGAAGGATGGATAACGAGGTTAGGCAGTGAGAGGATAGGGTAGTGAGAAAGATGGATAGTGAGAGAGTCCAGTAGGCGATTAGGCCTCGCTGGAAGGTTTGTTTACTTGGTGATGCGTGAGGGAGAGAGAGTGTGTGTCTATCATAGAAGAATATATTTATACCATGATAATGAATATGCCAGACTTGATACAACTGTATAACTTTCTACAGCAGGACTGGAAAACAACTTCCCCCTTCTGTTAGGGTATTCAATTATACAACCATAAACAATATAACTACGTAGTTATTTAATTACTATTCAAAATAATATAACTAAATGGTTATTTAGTTATACGATAAATTATACGGCTATCATCGAATCATTCAATAACATTAGGTTCAAAAGATTCTATGATGTAAATAATTAGCTAAAACCTCAATGGAATTCTATGATGTAAATAATTAGCTAAAACCTGAATGGGAATTAGTTGAAGACTATTTGTTATTAATTTCTTTCACAAACGTTAAATAAATCCTTCGTGTGACTCAAAATAATTAAAATTACAAAAAAACTCTTGCCATTTATTCCAACTGTAACTTGCTTAGCCAAAAGAGAATTATACTCATGGATAAGCGCTAAGCTCGCAAGGGCCATACAGCGGCTGGGAAATGGATGATAATAAGATTTGATCTGAGGATGCGAAGGGTAGCTCATATTCCTAGGATCAAGAGCCTTTCACTAGCATCAAGGCTTCATCCCCCTTCCTTAAAATGTAATGAAGCCGGTTAAACAATATTAAAAGAGCATAAGTAATAATAACAATAATTATAAATTATTATTAATCATTATTATTATTAGTATTATTAATTATTATTATTATTATTATTATTATTATTAATTTTTATTATTATTATTAATATTATTATTAATTATTATTAATTATTATTATTATTATTATTATTATTATTATTATTATTATTATTATTATTATGTGAATGGTGTATTATAGGTGTGATGAAGATGGTAGCGATGATTGTGTTACTGACGGTTGTGGTGATGGTGGTGATAATGATGTATTATGAGTTTAAGTAATAGTGTGGAGCTGTTGACAAGGCGTCACGAGTGACAATGAGAGGATTAGAGACGGTGGGTGGCAGGTAACGTTGGTGGAGAGGGAAGGGACATCAGTGAGGATATTGGTGGAGATGTCCGTGACGGCAGCCATGGAAGAGAAGTGTGGGTATCGATGGTGATGTCCGTGACGGCAGCCATGGAAGAGAAGTGTGGGTATCGATGGTGATGTCTGTGAATTTCAGCCATGGAATGATGTGAAAATAACAGAGACTGGAAAGGATGGGATGTTAGGAAATACATATTGACTCTTAGTGCCACAAATATGTGGAGTGACCCAGAATCCTAGATGATGAACTAGTAAAAACAACGTCATTATCTTCAGTAATTGGTATGATAGATTCCATGGGGGCCAAGAAAAAATACTTTAGGTTGAGGCGAGGCCAGGAGCTGAATCTCGACATTCTTTCCCCGCAGAAACACTTTTTTTCCCAGAGGTCCGTCACCAAGGCATGTATTGATCACTAATTTGTTGTCCATTTAAATGAATCGGTCGACGGCGGATGCTGTCGTTATGCTGTGATGGATCACTCGTGACGTCACCGACGAGGGGAGGTGATGGGGAGGGGAAAAATCTCAAGAG
>WNWK01000083.1:490000-597500 GCA_009830355.1 Cherax destructor | reverse complement strand
ATTATATTATTATTATTATTATTATTATTATTATTATTATTATTATTAGTAGTAGTAGTAGTAGTAGTAGTAGTATTGTTGTTGTTATTATCATTTAGAAGGGTAAGTCCATACCTGGAATCTTTAAAGATGATTAAGGAATCATTGCCCTAACGGTGCGGTATCCTACCAGGCCTCTTGGTTGATGGATCTGATCAACCAAGCTGTTGGTACTAGCCGCATGTAGCACCAAACGAGGCCTCGTTCTAGCTATGTAAAGTATTCTAGGAGGTGATGAAGTTTAGTCTTCATGGAGTAAGTGTCAGAAGTGTGACATCATCGTCAGCGAGAGAGTGGTCAGCTAAGCAACAATGTTCATGGACTGCAAAGTCTCTCAATACATCTCTCAGTCTCTCAATACATCTCTCAGTCTCTCAAAACATCTCTCAGTCTCTCAATACATCTCTAAGTCTCTCAATACATCTCTCAGTCTCTCAATACATCTCTCAGTCTATCAATACATCTCTCAGTCTCTCAATACATCTCTCTGTCTCTCAATACATCTCGAACACTTAAGCGCATAACCTCCACTTCCAAGGATATATACACCGTGAAGGGTAAGTCTCTCGGTGTATATATGCTGAGAGTTTACTTTAATCTCCATTGCAGAAGTTAAAGCACTCTTGACTAATGATGGAAAGGTGACGTGCAACTTTAATGAACCTCATGTAGTCGATGGTCTTTAAACCCGGTTAACCAACCAACCAGCCTCCAGACTCAAGATCATTAGGCGGAAGTTTCTCACTATTTAGATATATAATAAGCTTTATTTTTTCTCCAGGAAACAAGTTGAAAGTTTACTTAGCTGACCAGAAGTTTGAGTTTTCACACAAGTGGAGTACTACCGAGTATATAGTAACTCTGAACGATCTATAAGGGTTTACAGTTTGGTTTGAATATAAGAATATTGAATTAATAAAATAGTATGGCTTTTCAACAGATTAGGTTTCCATTTGCTTTCTTAAATTTCGGTGTTGGAGCATTTCTGGAGAGTGTGAATACTCTGTCTTGTGTGTGTAGATCTGGTAGTATTTATTTGTTGACGTGCTGAAGATGTGACGCTTGATGCGTGGAGAGTGCCACATAAAGCGTGGGAAATACCATACCATGCGTGGGAAGTGTAGCACGATGCGTGGGGACTACTTCACAAAGAAAACATTTAAATATCATACTAGTCTTTCCTTTACCTGGTACCCTCTCTGCAGTCCACGATGACTGCTGTTAAACCTCTCACGATGATGTCACATCATTAACATCAACACCACACACTACTGACATCAACACAACACTTACTCCTCCTTACCAAGCGACTCTCTTTACAAAAGGAGATTGAGGCCTCGGTTGAACAACTCATTACCGCCATTCAGATGTTCAAACATTAATTTTTGTTTTGTTTTATTAGTGAGTTGTTGTATCTATGTAATCAGATTTAATTTCTTGTATGTCATATCACGGTATTTCTTTTTGAAATAGAACATTATAGAGTTTATAAAAATTAGCTGTTTTGAATAGGTAGTATATTTTTTATTAATTTTAGCACTGATAATGATGCCAGAGACCCCTGAATGTTTGCTAAAAATATATTAAAGATGTTTATCTCAGTTTGTGTAATCGCATTGTTAATATGATTACAAACACATAAACACACACACACACACACACACACACACATCGGTGTATATATTTATAGGTATAGGCATGGATGTATATAGTTCATGTGCATCTCCGACTGCGAACAGCAATGCCATTAACCCAGGAGGACCACGAGAGCAAGCAAAGGCGAGCCTGAGAAAGATTTGCTGTCGTGGTGTAATGTTTTTCAGCAAGATTTACTTGAGTCCACCACCGGTGAAAACCTTTACGAGAAAGAAAGAAAGAAAGAGAAAGAGAGAGAGAGAGAGAGAGAGAGAGAGAGAGAGAGAGAGAGAGAGAGAGAGAGAGAGAGAGAGAGAGAGAGAGAGAGAGAGAGAATGTATTGAACGTTCAGTAAATAACCGTATGGAATGAAAATCTGTGGTCGCTCGTGCCAGGTAACCAGATGGCCTTGTTCCTGCTCTCTCTCTCTCTCTCTCTCTTACTCCTTTTCTCTAGCTATTTTCTTCTTCAAGATTTATCTGTCTTCGTGCACAAGCAATATAAGAGCTCCACGGAAACCCAATTCTATCACCACAACGAGGCGGCAAAGTTGCAAGACTCAACCATGGACAACCCCCCCGATGATATAGAAAACGAAAGGAAAATAATGAAAGTGGGTTGAAATAGAAAATGGGAGTCTGGGGAAAGATTGGAACAGGAACAATAGGAAAGTGTGTACTTACCTATTTGTACTTACCTATTAGTTGCAGGGGTCGATTCACAGCTCCTGGCCCAGCCTCTTCGCTGCTTACTACTAGGTCCACTCTCTTCCTGGTCGATGAGCTTTATCGTATCTCTTCTTAAAGCTATACTATATGGATCCTGCCTCCAATACATCAATCTCGAGATTGTTTCACTTCCTGACAATTCTATGGCAGAAGAAATACTTCCTAACATCCCGGTGACTTATCTGAGTCTTCAGCTTCCAGTTGTGACCTCTTGTTGCTGTGTCGCGTCTCCGAAACATCCTGTGTGTGCGTGTGTGTGTGTGTGTGTGTATGTGTGTGTGTGTGTGTGTGTGTGTGTTTATGTTTGTGGGTGTGTGTGTGTGTGTACTCACCTAATTGTTTTTGCAGGGGTCGAGACTCAGCTCCTGGTCCTGTGTGTGTGTGTGTGTGTGTGTGTGTGTTGAGATTCCACCTTAAAGAAAAGTGCAGAATTAAATGGGTTCTCTCCCCACATTAGTGCCTGATGCTATGCCTTGTAGTGCCGCTTGGGATTTACCCGTCCAGTGTTCGGAGGGCCGCAGTGTGTAACCCCCCACAGCGAGAGGGTAATGTTCCACGCCTCTTGAAAGCCTGGGTAGTATGCTCCTTCCTCTTTATCCCTCGATATCACAATAGGAAATCGTACCTTCATCTACTGTACCTTCTTCTTAGTTGGGAAAGTTGAGTTAAGAGGGTGTTTGTGCGGAAGAGGTAAGAAAAGATGGAAGAAAGGAAGGGAAGGTTGGAAAGCAGGGTGTAAAGGAGGAGGAAGAGGAGAAAGAGGAGGAGGTGAAGGAGGAGGAGGTGGAGGTGAAGGAGGAGGAGGTGGAAAAGTTTTCTCCAAGTCGTGGCCGGTAGAGTGTATCAGGACGGAGGTGCCAGGCAGTCCTTTTGTTGAGAAATGTTGCATCCAATCCCCGACCCCCACACACCCTCATCTCATTTGGATATTTCTCCTTTAGCGCGTCGTTTCATATACTTTTCAGCAAGCATCATTAACCCATGTGCTAAATAAACACACCTGGCTGTTGTCACCCGTGTGGTGCAAGGACGTAAGGTTCATCAGGACGACGCCTTGTAGCGTGGGGGTTGCGGCTCTCTGCCCTTCCCTGGTCGATGATATTAATTTAAGAAGAATGGCGGCGGGCAGAGACAGAGTTTACAGTTTTAAATATTGGATTTTAATCGTGATGCCGGTCGGGGTTTCAGGTGGTACTCTTCTCAGGGTCTGATTAATATGTATGGACTCCACAGCCCCGCCATTAAGGAGCCCAGCGACGTGTCCGTATCTCCTGTTGAAGTTGCGACCACGGCTTCCGATCTCCATAAACTCAAACACAACTCCCCCGAGGAACTAGGTTCGTTTTAATACTCGTTTGTAAAGAGCGTCCAGTTTAAACTCTCGTTTTTATGCACTTGGGAGATAATGTGTAATGTGGTGTGAAGTGTGTGATGTGGTGCGGTGTATGGTGAGTGTAATGTGTGATGCTGGGGGAGGGGGGCATACCTCGTTACATCCACCCAAGGCATACGTGTGAGAGGGAGAAGGGAGATAAAGACGGACATGGACCCTCTACCTGAGGGTGACAACACACCCTCCAAAATGTCTCCCTCCCTCTGACCCCATGCCAATCATGCATGCTGGCATTTACCTGGTGTCTCCGTCACGTGATTGGTCCGGAAATGATGAAGAGAACTGATGTTTATCTCTCTCTCTCTCTCTCTCTCTCTCTCTCTCTCTCTCTCTCTCTCTCTCTCTCTCTCTCTCTCTCCTCTCTCTTCTTTCTATCTCTCTCTCTCTTTCTTTCTATCTCTCTCTCTCTTTCTTCTCTCTCTCTTTCTTTCTTCTCTCTCTCTCTCTCTCTCTCTCTCTCCTCTCTCTCTCTCTCTCTCTCTCTCTCTCTATATATATATATATATATATATATATATATATATATATATATATATATATATATATATATATATATATTCGCGCCGAATAGGTAAAATTGGTCAATTAGCATCAACTCGTTTAAAATTAAGTCTTTTCTAAAAAAATCTATTATACGTTTAAACATATATATTTTTCATTTATGTTAATGTAAAAATTAATAATTTTGTACCAAAAGAACCTTAGAAAACTTATCAACTTAAAACAAGCTCAAATTAATTTAGCCTAATCCAACTAAATAGTATATTTTTGATATGTTTACAATAATTTAATAATAAACAAACACAATGAAATATATTTTTTCGTTACGTTCAGAATGATTTTTGCGAAATTATTGCATACACAAATTTTCGCTTGCCTTATTCGGCAAGAAGATCGTTCCTATTTAAGCCAAAATCACAAGTTTTACGTATTCGGCACGACATATATATATATATATATATATATATATATATATATATATATATATATATATATATATATATATATATATATATATATATATATATATATATATATATATATATCCTTTGGGTTTGGGGACGATAGTGTGAGAGTGGATATGAAAGTTAACGAAAGGAAAGAGGTGTAGAACGGAATAAGGGTTGAACGGAGAAGAGGTGGACGGGAAAAGGGTGGATGGGGAAGGGGTGGACAGGGAAATGATGGAATTAGAAGGGGTGGACGGGGAAGGGGCGAACGAAGAAGGGGTGGAAGGAAAAGGAGTGGCCATAGAAGGGATGGGATTTTGAAGCAACTTTTGTTAATCAAACAAATATCTAGATAATAAAGATTAGTTGTGTTGACAACTCATTAGTAATGGAATTAAAATAACTGTCTCGTATTGTTACACGTCAAGTAAGTGTAATTAATGTTCATTACCTAGATTAGATTATAACAAGTTATAGTTGAGAGTAGTGGCAGTAGTTGAGTGTAGAGGTTAGTGATAGGACCTAATGATCCTCCCCTACCCATGCCTCCCCAGCACCAACCTTCCCTCTATTCGATTCACAACCTCCCCACCCACAACGCACACCCCAGTGGTTCTTCCCTTAATCCAAACTTCCCAATGTTCCCATCCACAATCTTCCCATCCACAGACCCCCAACGTTCTCCTCTACCCCCAACCTTTCCAGTGCACTCCCATTTACAATTTGCTCCATCCCAGCTCTTTCCTTCCTCTTCTCTACCTCAACCCAGAACCTTTTCCCCTACTACACTCATCCACAACCTCCCCACCCACATTATGGGATGGGGATAGTGGGGAGACTGGGTAGGGGAGGACCAATGGGGTATATGTAGTTCTTCATTTTAATGGAGGAAGGACTAGATAGGAACTGTCCACTCCATCTCTTTCCCCTTACTTTTTCTTCTCTTACACCTCTTCACTTCTCTTTCTCTCTAGCTCATTCCGTCTCTACTTCCCTCCTTTTCTCTCCCTTTTATGGGTTTAGCGCTTCCACATGAATATAATTAAGCCTCCTTCTCTTTTTTTCCTACTTTTCCGTCCTTTTATCCTATCCAACTCCCTCATATCTTTTTCCTCCTTCCCATTTTTCCTTCTTCCCTCCTTCCCTTCCTCCCCCCTTCCCTTCCTCTTTGCTTCCTTATCCCTCTTTCCTTTCCTCCCTTCTTCCCTTCCTCCCTCCTTCCCTTCTTCCCTCTCTCTTTATCTTCCTCCCTCCTTCCCATTTTTCCTCCTTCCCATTTTCCCTCCTTCCCATTATCCCTCCTTCCCTTCTTCTCTCCTTCCCTTCCCTTCCTCCCTCCTTCCTTTTCTCTCTTCTTCTCTTCCTCCCTCCTTCCCTTCCTCCCTCCTTCCCTCCCTCATTACCTTCCTCCCTCCTTACCTTCCTCCCTCCTTACCTTCCTCCCTCCTTACCTTCCTCCCTCCTTACCTTCCTCCTTTCTTCTTTCCCTTCCTCCCTCCTTCCCTTCCTCCCTCCTTCCCTCCCTCATTACCTTCCTCCCTCCTTACCTTCCTCCCTCCTTACCTTCCTCCCTCCTTACCTTCCTCCTTTCTTCTTTCCCCTCCTCCCTCCTTCCCTTCCTCCCTATATTCCTCTCTCCCTCTATATCTCCCTCCTTCACAACTTTTCTTCCTTCCCTCATTTCCCTTCCCTCCTGCTGCGTTTCAATTTTGGTTCTTGAAGGGAGGTGGAGAAAAGGGAATTTCTGATTAATTTAACAATCAGTTTAAAATAGGAGATGCAAGGGCGTCCAGACGACAGAAGAAGATTAAGAGACAGTGAGTAGGTGATGATGATTGTGGGGGAGAGAGAGGGAGAGGAAAGACTGGATCGACAAATTCCGGAAGTGAGGGATAATGAAGTAGATAGAGAGAGAGAGAGAGATAGAGAGAGACGAAGAAGGGAAAAGAACACGGAATTTTAGGGAAAAACATAACAGGAATTAAGATTCAGGGACGACGTCGTGATAGAATAAAAAAGAATATGAAGTAAGGGAGGTGCAAAAAGAAAGAAGAGGCAACGAAAGAAAGGGGAAAAAAGGAGAGCAAGAAGAAAAGCTGATTGGCACAGATAATGCCCAAGAAGACATAGGAAAAAACAATACTAAAAAATAACTACTTCAAAAAGGACAACTGCTTGATCAGTACTGTGAGAGAAAGGGAACTCTCAAAACCCTTCAAAGGTAACTGTCAACCACCTGGTGATAAGAATAAAGAGAAGAAGAATTAAAAAAAAAAGTAGAAAAGAGGAGCAAAATATGACAAACAGACGGTGGAAATGATGACTACTCCAGAAGGAAAAAAAACTGCCTCGGCTCCTCAAGATATTGCATTAATTGACGAATAAACAAGAAATATCTCAACTGAACACGGAAAACTAAAGGATTTTTAAGACGGGTAAGGAAAACATCGTTGGAACGCATTTAGAAACACTGAAAATGATCTTTAATTGGAAAACTAGAAATTAAAATTTGGAACACTGGAAATAAACAAGTTGGAACACCGAAAATTAACGATCAGGAACACAAAAATTAATTGGCTGGAACACACGAAAAAGCGTTGGAACACGGGAAATTAACGGTTTAGAACAGGGAGTATAAACGGATTTGAACACGGGGCATTAACACTGTAAGAAACTCGCAGACGGGAGAAAAAAAAATTAAAGGAGGGAAGGGAAAGGTTAGAGAAAACAATAAAGAAAGGAGTTAATGAGCGAAGAGTTTGTTAAGAACCAGTTATGTGTCTGGGGATTGTCTGGAAAGCTAAAGAGTGTCTTGGGGGGCTAAAGAGTGTCTTGTGAGGTTAAAGAGTGTCTTGCGAGGCTAAAGAGTGTCTTGGGAGGCTAAAGAGTGTCTTGGGAGGCTAAAGAGTGTCTTGGACGGATAAAGAGTGTCTTAGAGGATAGAAAATTTCTAGAGAGGATAAGAAGTGTTTGGGGTTGCAAAGATTTTCTTTAAGTGTCTAGGTGGATTAAGAGTATTTTGGGTGATGGAGTCTGGGGAGAGCCTCTGGAGAGGGTAAAGACTGCCTGGGTACAATCTCTGGGGAGGGGCAGTGTATGTGGAGATTCTCAGAGCTCAAAGAATGTTGTCTGGGTGCAATCTCAGCAGAGGGTATAGCGTATCTGTGGAGAATGTCTGGGGAGAGTAAATAGTGTGTAGGGAGAGTCTCTGGGGAGGGCAAAGACTGTCTGGGGGTGAGTCTCTGGAAGGACAAATAGGCAAGGAATTATTGGGTCTCGCCTCGACACAATTAGAGGAAAACAAGAGGGTTGGTCCAGTAAAAAAAAGAAAGGCCAAAGAGGTATAGAAAATGCGTTCACAGAGAGGGAGAGAGAGAGAGAGAGAGAGAGAGAGAGAGAGAGAGAGAGAGAGAGAGAGAGCAACACCTGGGAAAGGGGGGAAAGAGGGGAGAGGGTGAGGGGTAATAATTAGTGTGTGAGGTAAAATGTAAATTCTGGAGCCGGTAATGTGTTCACGCCTTGAGGCACAGGTGGGGAGAGAGGGCGGTAGCGGCCCGACTATGAGGGGGGTGGCTGGAGCCTCGGCTATGGGAGGATAGGGGTGGTCTGGTTTGGCTAGAGGAGTGGCATGCTCTGGACTAGAGGAGGGATGGTCTAGCAATTGGGAGAGGTCCGGTTGAGGAATGGATGACCCGATGTGGTGGGTCACAGTAACCAAGTGATTGTGACCAGCCAAGTCACAGTCACTTGGTTATTGTGGAAAAGGCCATGACAGTTCATGACATTTATTAGAGAAAACGTTTATACATGAGTGGCTTCTTCAGTCCTGAAGCCATTCGTGGCGAAACGTTTCATCTAATAAATATCCTAAATTGACGGTATCACCATACTATTTTTCTCTTGCTTATTGTTGTTAAATTTTGATGAACTGATGGTGAGTGATGACATTTATTGTGATTTAGTTCCCCCCTCCAATGGTAAGATAGAACTACACTATTACACTGTACAACTGTACTGCACTGTACTACACTGTACTACACTGCTGCTACCAGGAGGCCCCTGGCTGCCTTCAAGAGGGAGTGGTTTGTACGTTGGACTACGTGCGGCCAGCACTAACAGCCTAGTTGATCAGGCCCTGATCCACCATGAGGTCTGGTCGTGAACCGGGCCGCGGGGGCGATGACCCCCGGAATACCCTTCAGGTATCAGGTACTACACTGTACGATAGTACTACACTGTACTATACAATTTATGCTATTATTTAGTACTCCACCATTTATTACACTGTGCTATACTGTACTCTACTTTTAGTTACACTGTATAACATGGTACTCTATCATTTATTACACTGTACTATATTGTATTCAACTATTTATTATATTATTTGGTACTCTACCAATTATTATACTGTATTTTATCGATCACACTGTACTAAAGTACTTACTATACTTCTATAAGATCATTATTTCTCCTTTCTTACAGTTTACCTCAGCTACGGTATTCATGCTTACCGAGGTACCTGTAGAGACCTCGGAGAAAATTTTAGAGATATATTTTTACATTTATGATTTATTCTCTATTCTGATGTTCAGTTATTTTAATTAATGTATTATTTTCGTGTGTAATTTGAATATTTGTATTTGTATTTGTATTTTGTAATGTAGTTTTGGTTTGTGAGTGTCAGTAAGTATAGTAGATTTTTTTTTTTTTACTGTGAAATGGTCTGACTGGTTATTTAGGACAAATTGCTTCGTGAGTTTTTCTTTATTCATTCAGTAATAATAAATTCCTTGTACTTTGATATACTAGTTAATATGAAACCACTTCTTCCAATATTGTTAAACTCATCAAATAGTAATCGCCTTATTTTTCATTATTTGTGTAATGAATTATTTTATTCCCCTGATATTTGGTGTATCACCTTTCCCTATATAATTTTTCTGAGATTTGTTTTGAATGTACTTATATCATGAGGTATTTAATGGTGGGAAAGTGTTATGAGGCGGAGAAGGACCTCGAATTACTACATATCTTAAGTAGTAGAGAGGTACCCAGGAGAGAGGAAAAGTCTGTCTCCCTCGGCATGGCACTGATACAAAAAAAAAAAAAGTGGAAAATGGCTCAGTGCATCTTGTTACGATGGGAAAGCAGGAAGGTCACTCGGTGTAGCTGAAGTTCACTCAGTGTATCTGCAAAGTTAATTGAAATATTCGTTGCACTAAAGGAAGCCTAAAGAAAGACATTACGCACAGCAGGAAGATAAAGGCAATGCTTTTAGAACAATAGAAAGTATGATGCATGACAATACTAAAGGCAAAAGACGATTCATTGAAGAATGCTGAAGGAAAGGACCAATACACAACAGAAAGCTCACAGAGATGCACAGTACAAATCATAATGCTAAAGAGAGGCACAATACTCAATAGAAAGACGAGACGACAAGACGACTGGGTTTGACTCCAGGCTCATCAGATATTTTTGAGAGCAAAATTGTTAACACCGTTTCCCCACGATGCTTCATTACGGGGGTGGCCAGCCTGTCTTTATTTTTTTTTCACCAAGTCGCCTGCGGAGGCGGAACCCTGATTTTTCATCATCTATTTTGAATGTAGCAAGGAGGGAGGAATTACACGAGGCTTAGAAACGTCGACCTTCCGGGACTTGAGGAAAGCATGTCACCAACGCGCTTAAGGAGAATTCTAACCACATCTCTTACCGAGTCTTATGGTTATGTTATGCTCTAGTCTTGCCCAAAATCACGTTTTATGAACCTCTCAGTGTCATTTCGGGGTAAATAGTGTGAAATTTCAATTTGAATCGACTGGAATGTAGGGGCATATGAATAAATAAAACCTGGCACCCGAGTTGATATCGGGAATCTTGCGAAAGGTGATGTGGGGCAAGAGTGAGTTCTATCGGACTCGAAGGACTATGTATAAGGTCCGTTTAGGGGCATTTTAATGCTGGTGGTGTAGTGTGGAATGTTTCTGTCTCGCAACTGTGTAACGGGGGGGGGGGCAGGGATCGAATCCCTACCTATCACGTGCGCCCACGCTCTTACTGTCTCTCTCTTTCTGTCTATTTGTCTGCCTCTGTCTCTGTCTCTGTCTCTGTTTGTCTCTGTCTCTGTTTGTCTCTCTCTCTGTTTGTCTCTCTCTCTGTTTGTCTCTCTCTCTGTTTGTCTCTCTCTCTGTTTGTCTCTCTCTCTCTCTCTCTCTCTCTCTCTCTCTCTCTCTCTCTCTCTCTCTCTCTCTCTCTCTCTCCACACACACACACATTAATCCCACGAAAGTGCAAAGGCAGTAACATTGGTCTCTTCCTGTCGGTGCCACCATTCCCGCCCACACTTTCCTACTTCACGATTATCCGAGCATCATACTCTATATAAACACACAAACACACACACACACACACACACACACACACACACACACACACACACACACACACACACACACACACACAGTCGCAATCTATGAGCGTTTAATAATGTTGGGTGGGGGAGGGTGTGAATATTAATGTAGGAACATAGGAGGTGGATGGGACAGAGTACCCCCACTGAGAGGGTCACCCCCACTCTCAGCCACTATTGGTAATCGCTAGTAATCTAATGAACACGGTGGTGGCGAGGGTGTGGTTGTATTGGTATAGTGGTGTAGGAGTTGTGGTGAAGGATAGTGGCACTGTCAAAGGGGTAGTGGCTCTGGTGTAGATGTAACGGCGCTGGTGAAGGTGTAGTGGGGTTGCTATAGGGATACATGTGACTGAAATATAAGAATTTGAGGCTGGTGTTAGATGTGCTCGCTACACCGGGAAAGATTCAGCAATATTTCTTATCTTGTGGCCCTTTTTTTGCGATTGTTTTCTAGTTGCCATAGTTTGAGACTCAAGATATTTTCATGTGTTACATTGATTTTTTTTAACAGCGATCTCCTGTAGGAGATCTTCATAATTACACAGGATATATTTAAAATACTACCAGTATTCGTTCTTTTTACTTTATACCCAATACTCTCAGACCCCTTAACTATTTACCCAATTCCTTCGATCTTAACACACACACACACACACACACACACACATATATATATATATATATATATATATATATATATATATATATATATATATATATATATATATATATATATATATATTATGTTTATTCCAATGAATATTCAATCCCTTTTATCTTCAGTCACATGTTCATTCCATTCCATGTATATTCATTTCCATCCCTTCTTCCTCAGCATATGTATACCCAATGTATAAATTACCGCAATCTTACTATATCTCCTATTCGTCATTCTTTTTCCTGACATTTTAAATATCGGAAAAACAAATAAAAAATTTCAATGCTGTTCGGTTGTAGCATCACCAAACTGGATCAGGTGGTGGTGGTCAGCGGGTCGTGGCGGTGGTCAGGGCACAGCCTGATTGGTATGTCCTGAGATCAGTAAAAAAAAGACTAGAGGTGTCATGCGCAGGAGGCGCGACTAGGAGGTATGATCCAGCAGTCCCAGCTCACCAAGGTGGGCAGACATTCAATTCCTAGGAAGATTTTGTTTTTCTGTCGTTTTCTTGGCGGACATGGACGAGTACCGTACCTGAATACAACGATGTACTGTCGACAATAATGAAGAAAAGAAAAGTGCCGACCAAGATTTTATTTTGACAACGTTTCTCTCTGTGTAGAGCGTTATGAACTGAATAATTAAAGTGCATACAGTGTGAGATATTGTCAGAGTAAAAGTCTGCTCTTCACCTGTGTCTTCCTCAGTACCTTTCCCATCTGATCACTAACGGCGTGACTGGTTAGAAACACTGCCGCGATCACCGCACTGAGGATCGAACCTTCACTGCCACTATGCGTTGAGTGACTCACATGTGTCTAACCCTTCGCGCAATTCTATGTAATAAGGTACCATGTAAAAAGTTTGAGGACAGTACATTTCGCCTGATGGAAGCTTGTGCTTGTATGTACCAGGACCAGTTTGAAGGTAATATCAGAACGTCCAGCGGCTTTCAAGTAACCGGATGTAAAATATGTTGAAATAACCGTGGAACTGACCACAATGAAACATATATTTCAGTCTGAAACTGTTCATAATAATATATAATTTCACACTGGAACTAACTACAAAATAAAAATATTTTACTCTGGAATAACCATTTGAACATCATCATATAATTAAAGTCAGAAGAGCATAATAATCATACTCTGAGAGATTCATGGATTTAATTATAAGAACGTCCTTAAAAGACATATGTCTGCTGTGGCTATTGTTTGACCAAAATCTAAGCCAATTATTGTTATTTTGCTAGTGATGATAAGGCTCTGGGGAAGAGGCACTGGAGGGATGTGGGGGTAAGGAGGTATGACCCACCTCCCAGGGGCTGTGTGCTGAGCGCCGCCCTGCACCTCCGTCTGGAATATTACACTAGGGAGTCTCTGGAATGATCAAACGGGGCCTTCCTCTGTGCCACACTCCGGCCCCAAGTCTCACAACCATCAAACGTTGCCTTACTCTGCCCAGCTGGGGATGAACCCAGGCTACGAGCTGGCTATATTCCATCTGGAGTATCCTCGGGAAATGGCTTGGGTGGACCTATTGAAGAGACGAGTGGGAGGGGGGAGAAAAAATCTGAAAAAATCACTTCCTAAGCGCATTGAATTGTAATAGACCTAAGACCGGTGCCCAACATATTTTTTTTTTGTACACACAACTTATTTTATTGTATTTAACGGAGAGCGCGAAATCCGAAAGGATCATTCAGTGCAAGAAATATTGAGGAGTTGATATTCCGTTAAGATTAACTCGTTTTTTGACTAGGAAAACTATTGGCAATCGCGGACTCCTGAGACAGTGACAACTATCCTTTTAAATTAAACGTTTTAATGCCTGAAACAATTATATATAATCAATTAAAATAGTTTTTATTTTAAATACTCGTGGATAAATTCCTGAAGGAAAACTCTTAGTATTCTCATAAAAAGTAAATGTGAAGAAAGGATGAAGATTCATTCGTGAATGAAATTTGATAGCGAAAAGCCTCTTATGGAACCTGTAGAACGATTTCTGGATCAAGCGTCTGGAAACTCATTTTAAAGGGCCTCTGGAAAGATATTTGGAAGTCATACAGTAAGACCTTTGGAAGTGTTTCTTAAAAACATTTGGAAATACATTTAATAACACATTAAAAATCCCACTGGAAAAAACATTTTGAACTATATATTGGAGGGGAATTTTTGACTCTGGAAAAACATTTGGAAGATCTGTACAAGTGCCTATGGAAAGGCCTATGGAAATTCCTCTGGGAACGACGATGAAAGTGCTTGTGGAAAGACCTGAAAAAATACCTCTGGAAATACTTGTGGAATTGCCTCTGGATATAACTCTCAATAGTCCTCTTGGAAGACCTCTGTCAGTACCTTTAGAAACACCTCTGGACACACCACTTTGAAGACGTGCTGAAAGTGCCTCTGGAAAAACCTGTGCAAGGGACTCAGAAAGGTCAGGTGTTGGGTCACCCAAGTCACGACAACTTTTCAACGTCGACCTTCATCTCTCTGTTATTACTTCTGATTGTTTCTGTATTGCATCATAACCATTAGAGTCAATTGTCATGAAAAGGCGTATCAAAATGTCGTGCCTTAAATTAATTTCGATCAGACTTAGGTAATTTGCGTGGCCCTCAGCAACACGAGTATATCTCCAATGAATAACTCAAGTATTTTCAGATCGAATACTCCAAATAATATTGCACTGTATAATCCGAGTAATTCATCGCCATATAATCTAAATATTTCACCACCCTTTAATCCAACTTTTTGGTACAGTATATTTCAAATAATTTCGCACCCTATAACTCGACTCGTTCTACATCGCATAATCCAAGTAGTTAATTCCATGTTGAGGCTAAGGCAAATTTCTTAAAAATTATGAAACTGCATAATCAATATGAACTGCTATTCTTAAGCAATAGTTTTTTCTTAGACCTAGAAAAGTATGAATCTTGAAGCTCGTCGACCATACTCGAAGAAGCTCTTAGCGAGAGAAAGAGCGAGAGAGAGAGAGAGAGAGAGAGAGAGAGAGAGAGAGAGACCCAGACATCTCCTGGCCTCAAGCGTCTCACGATGCAGCCATTACCTTGCTACCGGTAATCAGACGACGCTATTTTAATGATAACCTTCTAAATACACCTCCAAGGCATTTTTTTTTACCCCTTCCCCTTTTTTTACACTCCTCTGATGGTCTTGCGATCGCGCCGTGATTAATTCTGCACCTGTCATACCTCACGTCCTGGCGACTGGACTTACGAAGAACCTCTCTCAGTGTTTTTTTTTTTTTTTTTTTGTATGTGTGTTTTAACCTGCTGTGTGGCGGTGCGGGAAGAGGGTGTTCAAGGCTGTCCTTTGGGCATCTTGTTAAGCAAGACTCTTCTTACTACCCCTGGGTACAACCATTCCACACACTTGGAATCTTTTTTTTTTTTTTGCTACTGGTTTTAATTTGTTGGGTGGGAGTCCAGTTTTATGTGTAAGTTCCGATTTGTTGTTGTTTTCCTTTTCACGATCATCATCATCATCATCATCATCATCATCATCATCATCATCTTCTTCTTCTTCTTCTTCTTCTTCTTCTTCTTCTTCTTCTTCTTCTTCTTCTTCTTCTTCTTCTTCTTCTTCTTCTTCTTCTTTGTCTTCTTCATTTTTTATTTTTGTTTATTATTATTTTTATTATTATTATTATTATTATTATTATTATTATTATTATTATTATTATTGTTGTTGTTGTTGTTGTTGTCGTCGTCGTTATTGTGGTTTTGAGATGTTTCGACTTTCCTCTAGTCAGATGATGATTACAAAATACAATTTAAACAGCAGCAGTTCTTTAACAAACATCTGACAGGTAACGAGAGTTCTATCTCTTTCATCCAGGCTTTCCTGGTGATCGTTTGATCCATCAGACAGTTGCTGCCCGCGGCTCACAGACTCACGTAACCAAAACAACGTGACATCTCCAGCATCTCTGACAAGATTATTTATTTATTTATTTTTCACTCCATTTCGGTTATTGTCATTTATCACTTTGGAGACTCTGGATTATCATCAAGTCAAGAGAGTTGTGACCTTGTAATGCTCCTCTCTGAATTGTGGGTTATTTATGAATTGTTCCAGCCACGGTATTGTGGCCTTTTTATTTACAATTTATTATGTTTTTCTGTCCCTTACTGTCACGTAATTTCACACAATAAACTAGAGTTGTCTTTTTTTTCTGAGGGGAGAGGAGACTATTGTGAAAGATCACGGGAAAGTTTGACCTAAGATGCTGAAGATCTTCAAGATGAGAGGCTGTAGTCAGATTGGTGTCACGCCATAGTCATTACTGGATATAATGACCTGTGGTGGTGACAGGTGAATGATGGTGATGATGGTGGTGGTGGTAGTTGGCAGGAGTGGTGCTAGTGGTACGCGTTTTGACGGGGGAGGAAATTGGTGGTAGTTTTAGTCCTGGTATCTGGTATTAGTGGTAGGTAGTGGTGGTGGTATCTTGAAATAGTTGTGGTGGTGATAAAGGTAGTGTCTGGTATCAGTGAGGGTGTTTACTCTGACATTTGGTAACAATTGGTGGTGCTGGTGATAACGCTAGTATTTGGTGGTGGTGGTGGTGGTGGTTGTTGTGGTGGAACTCACATTTGACATCGAGTACGTATTAGCAGCAGCTGCTGCCGCAGTGTTGACAGTTGGCAGGAAGATACTGGTAGTTTTTTTTTTTTTTCATTAAGGAAAACTGAATACATCAACAATGTGCTCTACCCTATTTTAAAATATAGTTACATAATGGGAGCAAAACCTGCCCATGTTTTCCTTTATCACATCACTCAGACGGGTCTAATGCATTTTGTTGAAATCTTTCAGCCAGAGCTGGTAAACTACAGAAGGGTAACGGGAATATCACGAAGTATTCCATTAAAATTTCAGCAGTGATGGTAGTGGTAGTTGGGAGTGGTAGGAGAGAGTGGTAAGAAGGTTCTCAGCGCACAAGCGGCTCCGAACCTAAGGGTTCTGGGCTTGAACCCTAAGCAGAACGAGACGTATGGGCAAACATCTTACAACTATTGCTCCTGTTCACCAAGCAGTAAATACCCTAGTCACCTGGGTGTTAGTCTTCCTACACCTGCTGCCTCTGTTCAACTAGCAGTCAATAGGTACCTTGGTGCTAGTATGCTGTTCAAGGTCGCATCTTGCTAAATAGTCTTACAGCAATAGCGAAGACGGGACACCAAAATTATAGCGACTAAATAGGTAATCACGTAAATAATAACAATGAGGAAATGAAAAACATGGGAACTCTGTGTGCTTTACTACTCTCAAATTGATAAGAAAACAGAGTGAATCGAATGGGGTAAGTGTTTGGCGCAAGTTATTCCTTTTTTTCATGAACAAGCCTTAAGTCTTATAAGGTTCAGGAGGTCGTAAGCCAGCAATTCATGCCGATGTAGTTTAAAAGGAGGGGTCAGGAGCTAAGAATCAACTCCGTCAAGCACAAGTCGATGAGTTAATAAATGGGTTAATAAACGCACCACTACTCTCTTTATAAATCAGTCTATTTCTGTCTAGCTGTCTATCTCTCGTTGCTGGTAGTATTGGAGATGATTCCTTCCGTCTCATTCTCGTGGAGTTTCTTGCCCTTGCTCTGGCTGGTGGTCATCTCTTCCCTCTGCCATCTGTCTCTTGTCATTTCCCCTGATTCTCTCTAATCTTGCTTCTGCTTTTGATAACATACACATATTCTCTCTATCTCTCTCTCTCTCTCTCTCTCTCTCTCTCTCTCTCTCTCTCTCTCTCTCTCTCTCTCTCTCTCTCTCTCTCTCTCTCTTTCTCTCTCTCTCTCTCTCCCTTCCTTTCATCTGCAACTTTACGCCAACATCATCCATCACCAACCACCAACATTGATAATCAACATCACATACACAGCCAAATATTTATTTTTATATCAACTTCCTCAAAATAATTGTCACTGCTGTGGTAACCTCGCACCATCACTAAAGACACCATTACATTCATCACCACACCGTCAGCACAACCACTACCCTCAACTTTATCGCCCCCGCCACCATCCTTGTCACCATCATCGTCACCGTTACCACCACCACCATCACCATCATCGTCCTGGTCACCGGTACACAATAAGAAGGCCTACTACTAACGCAGGCCTGTTCCGTTCTGCCGCCGTGGCTCTGGCTTAACCTACACAAGGGAGCGAGTTTAACCTCTTCCCCCGTTCTGCGAGTTACACTTCAAGACTTCCCAGAAAATCTCAGACTGCCTGCATACGTTCCTCAAGTACCTCTTGTTGACAGAATTTACTGATGATAAAGAAAATATAGGAAAGAGTAAGTGAATGTTTGGTCCTGGTGTCTGAAGGTCGAGGGTTGACCACAAGACCTAGGGATTATGATGGGTTATGATGTAGCGTGTCAGGACCCCAGCGGAGCGTCCTGCAGGGACCTACCTGGCTAGCCCTGAGCCAGCCCTGAACCCCAGCCGACTCCGTAAGGTTCCTAAGATGCCAGGGTGTCAAAAGCTACGTCTGAAGTGTTCGAGAAAAAAAGGTGCCATCAAGATGAAGCTGTGAGAGTACTATATTCATCTGACAGTGTGTGTGTGTGTGTGTGTGTGTGTGTGTGTGTGTGTGTGTGTGTGTGTGTGTGTGTGTGTGTGTGTGTGTGTGTGTGTGATCACCCAATTAAATTTACAGGCTTTTCAGCTTAAAGTTCTTGGGTTTACCTCTTTAATTTCTTATTGCCTGCCTTCAGTTGGCGTCCCACTCTATTTTTTTCCCGTCTCTACTGTCCTGACGCTGAGAACAATATTTCCTTACGTTACTACCAGTCATCTTTGTATTTAGTTTCCAGTCGTGACCCCTCATTCTGGTTCTGTGTGTGTGTGTGTGTGTGTGTGTGTGTGCAGCGTTCGTTTACTTTCCTCCCTCTGTATCAATAATGTGTTGGTGTCTCTCCTGTTTTCAAGACGATATTGCTCATCACAAACAAATGTGTGATGGATAATCCAAATAGATGGGGGAAGGGAGAAAGGGAGGGGGATGGGATGACGGGAATTAGTGGAGGTGGAAGTTCAACGGAATTAAAAAGGGACAGATCTTCCAGATCGTCACATTTGCCTAAAGACTGGGTGGGTAATCAGTGTTTATTTAGGTCTCTTTCCCCATAATAGCCTCCAAACGAAACCAGAACCCCGCCTACACCTTCATCACATGTACACCGCCATCACCACCACCACCACTAACTTACCTTCACCACCATAACCACCGCCACACTATTATCACCACCAGATTTACTCACCACCACCTCCTCATCACCACCACCACACCAACACCACTATCACAAGCGCGCCTACACGTCTCGCTCGCTCGCTAATGTCGCCACATGCATCATTTCCGCTACACACTCCGCTATCCAGACAAGCCTCAACCCTCAACAGCATGTTAAGAGATTGAGCAGAACTCTTATGAGGTGCCTGGAGCCCCGACCACTCCTACAGGTCATAGAAAGAAGGAGCAGGCCTGGTCATAATCAAAGGTTGATCTTCACCCCATAATTTATTCGACCACTTGGGGCAGACTTCAGGCTATCACCAAGAATGCATAGTGGCTGATGTAGATGCAGCATGTCTAAGGATAACTAGGGATGTATCAGCAACGTGCCTCAGGATGCCTAAGGGATTCTGGCTAGGCTTCCTGAGGCCAGGATATTGCTTCAAGGAGAGAACCCTCGAATTATGTTACAAGTATGTTGTAGGTATACGTAAGGATGCGTGGTAACTGCTATAACAACTACCACGCAGCCTAAGGTTTGCTTAGTTGCTGCTATCGTGTTGACATACGTACCTAAAGTTGCCTGGTGGCTTTTGTAAGCTCAGTTTTATGAAGGATACCTGCCATAGCAACAGCATATTAAGGATGCCTGTGAGATGCAGCATCCTTAACCATATCTGGGAGTTGCTTCTGGGAGCAGCACACTCAGGGAACTACAGCAGAAGCTGTGTAAATGTAGCAAACGTGTGATGATGAGGCGTTACTAACTACGAGAAAAGTCACTCATGCTCTTGGAAGAAAACGGGATCTTTATTTAGTGGGGCACTCGTGCATCGTTTGCTGTTAACAGTAATTAATTACCTGTGTACCTTAGATGTCAACATATATAAAAACTATAAAGCTACAACATTAAAGAATGAGACCATATATTTTCACAAATAAGCGGTGCAAACACAATCTAGACAACATTAAATTTTATGCGAAACCATAATTAAGTTCAGCCTTCACGCTCTTGATGCTGGTGAAGGCCTCTTGATCTAAGCTATCCTTCTTATCCTTGAATCAAACCTGATTACCTCCTATTTGCTAGTTCTTCATGACCTCTAAGGGCTTGTTTTCAGTGATGTCAAATTAAGAACGTTAAACAAGAAAGTAGTATTTGGCTTTTGAAATCCCCATATTTTTTTAATGAAGTAAATAAAACCACTTGCCAAAAAAACTGAAATAAAAGATGTTGTTAAAGTAATATAGATAATGACATATAAGTTATGAAAACTCTAGACAGTGGACAGTTAAAGAATAACAAACTGGTTAGCATAGTCGTGGAAGAAAGATAATTGAATGAAACTTAATGGGACCAAAAAATCGACATGTTGCTACCGTAAGGAGCGGAGTCAGCAGAGCATAGATGAAGATAACTGAAGACGGGAGGGAGGGGACCAGCGGTGGTGCTTGGGAGGGGACCAGCGGTGGTGCTTGGGAGGGGACCAGCGGTGGTGCTTGGGAGGAGGGATGTTAAGAGGTGGCGCTAGGAAGAGGGGGTTTTAGGTAAGATGATGCAGGGAAAGCAAGGTGGTGCCTGGAGGGGAAAAGTTTCAAGGTGGTGCTGGGGAAAGGGGGTGTAAATTGATACTATGGAATTGGGGTGCCTGTGACGACTACCTCCTCTTCCATCCTCACCCTTCCCAACACTAGAAATTTGAATAATAACAATAGTAAGCTAGCTTTCATTACCACAATATATCTATCATATAGAATGGAACAGCCACACACAAGGGCGCACCTAACTGAAAAAGCTAACCATCCCACCTCTTGAAGACCAGCTAGACCGTTCTTCCTCGTAGAGTCCTTTAAATCTATCCCCCCCCCACCTCCTGGGGTTTACGGATTTCTGTCTGAGGTTCTCATTAAAAAGTGAGGTTTTAGTAGTAACACGAAATTCCGTTTGGTCAGAGAAACAGCTGTGTGTGTGTGTGTGTGTGTGTGTGTGTGTGTGTGTGTGTGTGTGCACTCACCTAGTTGTGGTTGCAGGGGTCGATTCATAGCTCCTGGCCCCCAGTGTGTGTGTGTGTGTGTGTGTATGACGGGAGGGGAATGTCGAGGTGGATTTTCAACGAGGTGGGAGGGGTAGATGGAAGAGTTAGAGGACCCTCACACATATTTTTAGCTACATTAAGAGAGAGAAAGAGAGATTTTTTACACTGATTAGTGATGAGAGTTTTAAAAGAGCCCACACTATAACAGATTTAGACGTCCACGCACGCATGAACGCGCGCACACACACACACACACATACACACACACACACACACACACACACACACACACACACACACACACAAAATTCCCTCACTCCCTCCGCCAAATAACACAAGCAGACAAACACACAAACATTCATCATTCCAACATACACATAGACGTAGACTCAAGCCTCACAGGAAGCCACTGTCTTTTTCCAAAATCTCCAGTTACCAAATCACTCGGAAGCAGATTAGACGTGTTGATTGGTTGAGCTTTTAAGTGATAACGTCTCCGCCTGGCCTAATGATTGGCTACGGCCAGCGACCTGATTAATCTGGGGAAATATATCCTCAGTAATGATGTATTTATTTTACTTTAATTATCGATATTATCTTTCATGTGTCAAGGTGTTTTCCATTATGTAAGGAATTATACAGATAAAACTAAATATTTTTTATTGGAACCATTTCTTTTTCTTCTTCCTCTTCTTTTTTTCTTCTTTTTCTTCTTCTTGTTCCTGTTCTTTTTCTTCTTCTTGTTCCTGTTCTTTTTCTTATTCTTCCTTTTCCTCTTTTTTCTTCTTCCTCCACTTCTTTTTTTCTTCTTTTACCTTTTCTTCTTTTTTCCTGTTTTCCTTTTTCCTCTTTTTCTTCTTCCCCTTCTTTTTTTTCTTATTTTTCCTGTTCTTTTTCCTCTTCTTCTTATTCAGCATACCTGAAAGCTTCTACCTACTTCCCTGATTAACCAGGGTAGCACCAGACGAGCCTGGCCCATGGCCGGGCTTCTGGAGTAGAAAAACTCTCGAAACTCATCAAAGGTAAAGACCCAAAATACTAGTCAAATTTTTTTAGGTAAAATAATATCTGTGTCGTGAGAGAAAAACGCAGACTATTAACTAATATTTAAAAAAACACAGACTAATAACTAATATTTAAAAAAAAACACAGACCAGAAACTATATAGAAAAACGCAAGCGAGTATATCTAGTATTGAAAAAATAACCCAGACTTGTAACAATATAAAAAACAGACTAGTATTAATATAAACAAATGTAAACTAGTAACATTATAAAAATATACACTGATGGCTAAAGCTCTCGCTTCACACGCGGAGGGCCCGGGTTCGATTCCCGGCGGTTGGAAACTTTTCGACACGTTTCCTTACACCTGCTGTCCTGTTCACCTAGCAGCAAATAGGTACCTGGGTGTTAGTCGACTGGTGTGGGTCGCATCCTGGGACACAAGACTGAGGACCCCAATGGAAATAAGACAGAGAGTCCTCGATGACGCACTGACTTTCTTGAATTATCCTGGGTGGCTAACTCTCCGGGGTTAAAAATCCGAACGAAATCTTATCTTATCTTATCTTATAAAAAACGTAAACTACTAACATTATAAAAAACGTAAACTATTAACATTATACAAAACTTAGACTACTAATATCGAAAAAAAAAACGCTCGATATTTAGTCATTCCGTTATTCTTCTCGAGGAGCGTCCTCATGTTGGCGAAGGGCTCTTGATCCAGGAAATGAAGATACCCTTCCCATGTTGGGTTCAAAGGTGATTACCTCCTATTCCCCGGCACTGTAACCTCTACTAATTTAGCGCTTCCCCATGACTGTAATGTGGTAGGTTCATAGCTGGTTTACTGCTGCGAATGGTGAACCCGCATGCGGACCACTGTCGCAGTGTCAGCCGCCCCTTTGGACGTGAAGAGGCGTATGTTGTAGAGGGGAAGGTGAAGAGGAGGTGTTATGGTAGTGACGGAGGGGTTGAATATAGTGGTGTGGGACTATACTGGCAGTGGTGGGGAAGGGACTAATTTGGTGATGAAAGAATGTGGTTGTGGTGGCGATAGAGATTCTTCTAGTAGGAGTGATAGTGGTGGTAAGTTTTGATAGTGGTGAAAATAAATAAATATGTAAATATATATAATATATATAATGTGTGTGTGTGTGTATGTGTGTCGGGCTCCTCATTCCCAGTGCCTGGCTACGTAAGTTTCTTATTGGCTGGGCCAGGTAAACTTGTTCCAGACACGATTAAACAAGTTGAGCGAGTAGCTTGGTATTGTTTGGCAACGAGTCACCACCTGACTGCCTAACCTGAGGATTTTTTTTGCCATATAAGCCCAGATCTGTCCTATTTTTATCCAAAATTCTGCTGTTTTATTATTATTATTATAGATTTTGCTGCTGTTGTCAGTATTATTAATTTTAATATCATTATTATAGTCAATTTTTATTTTTAATATAATTTTTTATCATTATTTTTAATTCTATTATCATTATTATAGTGGGTCCTTACCTGTGAGTCTCTGAATGAAATTATTATTAATATTATTATTATTATTTTTAACTTAAAATAAATCTATGGTAGTGAAAAACATGCGAGAATTCACCAATTTGGAAACACGTCTCTACAGTGATCCCAACCATTCAGAGTCGATGCACGATGTATACAATCCCTTTCCAGGTAACCGGATACAGCAACGAATAACTAAATCCTCCTATTGGCGGATCCAAACCTATAACAGCATACAAGAGAAGGTAATCGAAGCAGAAGGAATTTGACAAAAAAAATAAAACCAGGTTTGGGTTCATTTTGGATGAAATCGGAACAGAAAAGTTAAAAAGGAAATTATTTTGATGTAATCTGGAATGAGTGGAATGTTGACAATGTATATTAACTCCAGGTTCAGAATTATAGAGAACGGTAGTAACTTTATTTTTTAATGGATTTGACCAAAATCAAGAAAAGATAGAGGCACATCGCTGTTAGCGAAATAGACCCACTTCTATTGTTTTAACAATAAAATGAGAGAAGTTGGTGCATTTCCGTTTTGGTATTGGTAGATACGTTGTGTTGGAGAGAGAGAGAGAGAAAGAGAGAGAGAGAGAGAAGAGAGAGAGAGAGAGAGAGAGAGAGAGAGAGAGAGAGAGAGAGAGAGAGAGAGAGAGATTGAGGGACGAGGGAATTGAATGGAGAGAGTGGAAGATTTAAAGAGAACGAGGAACGGATAGAGGGAGAGAGAGTGAGGTAGGGATGGAGAGATGGAGTGAGGGAGAGATGGAGTGAGGGACGGACTGACGGTGTTTTGATATATCACAAGATATTGGCAACAGGTATGTGAGGCATGTGGAATGACATGTCCAATATGTCCCTCCCCCTTCCATTCCACGACTCCACTGCCACTTACCCTCCCTTCCTCCCTAACTCCCTCCTCCTCTTCCCCTCCCTCCCTCGCGCATATTGTCCAACACAAAAAAAAATAAAAATAAAATGAAGAGTAGACGACCCCTCGGGGCCAGCAGGTTATTACCCTCGTACCAGTACCTGGGTACCTGGTTGAGTGTACCTGGTAGGTAATACCTGGTTGGGAGTACCTGGTTGGCAGTACCTGATTGGCAGTACCTGGTTGGTAGTACCTGGTTGGTAGTACCTGGTTGGGTGTACCTGGTTTGGAACACCTGGTTGGTAGTACCTGGTTGGGTGTACCTGGTTGGGTTTACCTGGCTGGGAGTTTGTGGGTAGCCAGTTTGTGTTTGCTATGCTCGCCGATGGCAACAACAGCCTAGTTGACCAGGCAGTCAGCAAGAAAGCCTAACTTTCGGGCTGTCTTTAAAAACCTGTTGCAGGTATATCGCAGAGGGGAATGGTAGGTTACTGCTAGTGTGCTGGGTGAAAAGAAAAGGGAAACTTTGGGACTAGTATATAAGTTCTGGTGAAGTTAGGGGTGAGGGAAGAGAAGGTGAGGGTAGGGGAGGTGAGGGGAAGGGAAATAAGGTGAGGGTTTCGTCTGAGTAGCAGTGTGGAATGAGGAAGGAGGGGGAGGTAAAACAGAGGTGGTGGGCATTGAGAAGTGAAGAGGATTTAACCTCTTCTATCTCTCTCTCTCTCTCTCTCACACACACACACACACACACACACACACACACACACACACACAGCAACAACAAGCAATCTTTTCTTCTGGATTAAAAATTAAAACATTTATTTTCTAAACAAGACATAACGAGTCTGTATGATTAGATTCTGTCAAGTATTTAGTTTATGATAACTGAATCTAAAAACAAAAGAAAACAATTTAAATAATAATTGTTTAACTTAATTTATTATCTAAATTTAAGCCAGAAAAAATTACTAAAATGAGAATAAAAACAACATCAATATTTTACTTTGTATGTGTGTGTGTTCTCACCTAGTTGTGGTTGTAGGGTCAATTCATAGTTCCTGGCCCCGCCTCTTTCTGCTCCATGAGCTACTGTGTGTGTGTGTGTGTGTCGTGCCAAATAAGTAAAACTTGCGATTTTGGCTTAATCAGCAACGCTCTTACCGAATAATACAAGGGAAAATTTGTGTATGCAAAAATTTCGCAAAAATAATTCTGAACCTAACGGAAAAAATATATTTCATTGTGATTGTTTATTATTAGATAATTGTAAACTTATATAAAATATATTTAGTTGGATTAGGCACGACATTATATATATATATATATATATATATATATATATATATATATATATATATATATATATATATATATATATATATATATATATATAATATATATATGTATGTGTGTGTGTGTGTGTCTGTAACAATAGCCATGTTGATAATGGATAGAGCTCACAAACAGCAAGTATACTTAAAAGAGGGAACTTTTTGACGACGTTCTTATCTATTTTGTACCATTATTAGGTCACAACTGAGCAAGAAAATGGGAGGAAAAAAAACGAAGAGAAGTCTGTGTTCTCAGGGGAGGATGAGAGAAGTAGTAGTTTTAGCAACATCATCTTTGGGTAAGATGAACCAGTTGTTGTCAGGATGAACACGTGACGACGATGAAATCAAACGATGCCAGAGTAAAGAAAACGGGAAGAATAGCTCAGACAGAAAACGTTTCTGTTTTAATATTTATTTTACCGTAGACTTCGCCTCCATGTCCCTCTGGACATGACTTATTTCTTATCATTGCTATCAGTAACGCACGATCCCACAGACGCTATAATTTGGTTATACAAAAAAATAATATAATCAAATTAGTCTCTAAATCAGAAAGGGTTAGACAGTGCGTCTGGGTTATACAGATTACAATCTTTTTTTTTTCCTCGCCTAACCCATACTTTCCTTCCCATCTTCTCTGTTTCCTTTCCCCCATTCTCCCATTTATTTCCCCTCTTTTCCTTCCCCTTCCCCCTTGTTCTTGCTATACACAGCATCGCTGACCGTACAGAAGCTTCCTGGTAATGGGAGCATCCTGGAACGGACAAGCCAACAACGCCTCTCTACAACCACCTCTGACCTCACCACAATACAACCTTTGGTCTAAACACTAAAGTGTCTTTTCTTCATAACATAACCCTGATGCTCGCTCTGCTCCCTTGATAAACCCGCGTTGTGCCGCAGATTTTATTTGAATTCAACTGTTGTATCGGTTTTCTCTCTGCATTTGTCGCTTGTATTAATTTTAAGTTTATTATGTATAATAATTTATGGCTGTTAGACTGACGACCGATTTTGGCTATTTTAGATGTTTCTGTGTGGCAGCTTTATTTTTAAGTTTATATTTTACATATTTTTCTTATTGTCATCCGTACGAAAGCGGAACATCATATAAATTCAGGATAAGTCGTAATGAACGACTGTCAGTGAATAAACGGAAGAATGGACGGCGTCTCAAATTAGGGTTTGCTATATGCCAGTGCGGTCAGCAGTAACAGCCTCGTTGATCAGGCCCTGATCCACCAGGAGGCCTGGTCATGGACCGGGCCGCGGGGGCGTTGATCCCCGGAATGCCCTCCAGGTAGACTCCAGGTAGATAGAACCGCGGTTCGAGTCCCCGTCCATTCTTAGGAACGTCATATGTTTAAATTTGTGTCAGTGGAAATACATCAAACTGTTTCGCTTCGTTCGCTCACCCTAAGTCTTATATTCATGTTATTCATGGAATGAATAACAATACTCGAAGTCGAAGTCGGTTTCCAGGGATGCGGAGAATGTACGCTGCGAAGGACGACATTGGAAGGCAGCTTCTACCCTTAGCGTTGTGCTTATTGCACGACAGTGTTACTGTGTGAACCATTAATCAGGTGTCCGTCCCTACAGGACTTGATAATTCCAGGCAGCTTCCCTTTCACTCTCTCGTAATAAGTTATTTTTAATGTGTTAGGGAGAGAGAGAGAGAGGGGCAGAGACAGACAGAGAAGAGAGGTGGTAGTCATATTGTTATTGCTGGAGTTAGTAGTGTTAGAGGGATAGTTAGGAGTTAGTGGTGGTAGAACACTCGATGGTGGGGGTGGTAGTTCTGATGATGATGGTTATAGGGTGCAGGTGGGGGTTGATGTTCTGAAGATGGTGAAGGTAGTTGTAGTATTAATAGTAGAGGTTTGGGAATAAGTGGAGTTGTGGTTATGGTGGTAAGGGTGTTGAGGGTGACAGTAGAGGAGGTAGTGACATCACTCCAGCAAAAGCAATGCATACAAGAACACACTTCACAAACTACACATGCCGCTCACACAAACAGTTTGCATAAACATCATTTTGTTGTTCTCTCCCCTTGCTCAGACTAAAGATCAGATGTAGGTAGGACTGTGTTTGTTGTTGTTTTTCTGGCTATTTCATAACGGAGAGGAAGGGATTTTTCTGGTAAATGCGTTAGTTTCTTAGTCACACATTTGTTGAGAAGAGCTGATGTTATGACTTGTAATAATTATTATTATTATTATTATTATTATTATTATTATTATTATTATTATTATTATTATTATTATTATTATTATTGGTGTTGTTGCTGTTGTTAATTATAATGAATTACAAAGGGCCTTTCACCTGCAGTGTGGGACCCCATATACATACATTGCTGTAACATTCTAATTACCCGTCCCTCCTTAATAAAACACGATTGCCTGAGTGATCTACGCCAAATATAAGAGAAACAAACATTAGCTAAAATTCCCACAAGAATAAATGAGAGTCATAAATTCCTGGTGAAAATAGATTGAAATAAACTCAGGCAGGCAAATCACTGAAGGTAATTAGGTAGGGGTGTGTTGGATAATTAGTGATGACTGTAGTGTTTTCCTGTTGTGTCTCCCTATAGACTGCATGAGGGTCATTAAGCCTCGATTTCAACTGTACAATAAGAACAAGAATAATGAAATTTCTAAAACAGATATCAAAATAAGGAGTCAGTATATACTGAAATACTGAAAGCTGTGAGACGAAGATGTACGTACAGGGCTGTGTAGTATATATATATATATATATATATATATATATATATATATATATATATATATATATATATATATATATATATATATATATATATATATTAATAATCAGAGAAGACGATAAGCGTACCTCAGGAAAACTCGAGGTTCTCCATATATTGCGAGATATACACATCTGTGTATATTATATATAGAATATGAACTAGACCTCTTTAGAAGTGTTATACTGTAAGGGAAAGTGGGAAAAGGGAAGTAGAGGAGATGGAGAGGAAAGAGGAAATGCAAAGTAAATGAAGGAATAATGTGGGAGGGGTTATAGGAAGATGTTACATACGCTCAATGTACCTTGTCACCCACATAACGTCTGAAATTGCCCCTCCTTACCACCCTCGTCAAGTTCCTCTTCCGAACTTTCCTACATCCTCACCATTGCTTCTTTCACTCTGTCCGTTTTTCTCTAATCGTATCTGAAACCTGCCCCTAACCTCTCTGCATCCCATCCCTCACCTCCCTGCATCCCATTCCTCACCTTCCCTCTCTGCATCCCATTCCTCACCTCCCCTCCTGCATCCCATCCTTCACCTCCCTGCATCCCATTCCTCACCTCCCCTCCCTGCCTTCTATTCCTCACCTCCCTGCATCCCGTGCCTCACCTCCCTGCATCTTACCCTCACATCTCTACACATCATCCTTATCTCCCTACATCCCATCCCTCACCTCTCTACACCTCACCCTCACCTCTCTACACCTCACCCTCACCTCTCTACACCTCACCCTCACCTCTCTACACCTCACCCTTTCCTCTCTACACCTCACCCTCACCTCTCTACACCTCACCCTCACCTCTCTACACCTCACCCTCACCTCCTTGCCCCCAGCCCTCATCTCCTTGCACCACGTCTTCACCATCCTGTACCCTAGCCCCCACCTTCCGGCAGCCCATCCCCCACCTTCCTGCATCCCAACTCCCACCTCCCTGCACCCCATCCCTCACGTCACGGAGTGCTGGATGCGATGAATCTGCTGCAGCTCACGAACAAAGCGACGTTACTGGCTCCAACAACAGATTAAAACCTATAACTTCCCCTTAAACCCACAAAATATATTTTACTATCTTCCGAACCCAAACATTTTTACACTTTCTCCCATTCAAACAAACCCACTCCAAACATTTTCACCGTCCAAACCCACCCATTTACAACCCCACTAGCAACTTTCTCACTTATCAATCCCAAGCAGTCATCAACCTCTCAACGTTCAACAACATAACCTTCTGACCTACTGAAGTCTCCCAGCTCAGGCTTGACAGATTTCGACATTATATTCTGTATATGTGACTCATCCAGTTTGATGAAATGAGGGTAAGAGTAACATCAGTGTACCTAACCTGTCCGCAAGAGTTCATCTAGTAGTTCATGAGGAGAAAGCCTTTACCACTTCTTTCGTTGAATGAGCCACACGGATTTAGCGTTTCACACACACACACACACACACACACTAAAACATATATATATATATATATATATATATATATATATATATATATATATATATATATATATTTCGTACACACATCTGTGAAAAGTTTCTACCTCCGTCGCGCATTGCTTCCATAATTCAATGTTCAGCCAGGCTGTTGCTGTCAGTGACCAGTTGGTAAAGTGCACCTTACGCCAAGGTCTACCGTCGGTCACACACAAAAATGGATGTAATCTGGGAACCATTTTTTGCTTGGATAATCTCACGTATGACCGCTGGGCCTGGTGTGTGACGCTTGGTGTGTGGACGCTTGGTGTGCGACGCTTGGTGTGCGACGCTTGGTGTGTGACGCTTGGTGTGTGACGCTGAGATCTGAGAGATGAAGGATTGTGATGTTGGGACATAGATGTCTGTGATGCTGGGAGATGGAAATAATGTGATGCTGGGAGTCGGAAATAGTATAATGATGGGAGATAAAGGCCTGTGATGCTGGGAGTCGGAGATAGTATAATGATGGGAGATAAAGGCCTGTGATGCTGGGAGTCGGAAATAGTATAATGATGGGAGATAAAGACCTGTGATGCTGGGAGTCGGAAATAGTATAATGATGGGAGATAAAGGCATGTGTTGCTGGGAGATAAAATATGATGGTGATGAGCCTAGAACTGAGAAAGGACTGTGATTCTGAAGAGGAGAGGAAAACTGGGGATGCTGGGAGCTAAGAGAGAGAGAGAGAGAGATGTAAAAGAAACGGTAACTCTGGAAGAAACTGTAATGCTAAGAGAAAGGCAACCAGCACTGCTCCTTGCCCTAGGATTCCCCTTTTTTTCCTCCACGAGAACCAACCACCACTTACAAGTTTACCTGGAGAATACCTGTGTTCAGTTCTCTGAAGAGTATCTTGCTATGCCTGGGGAAATACCTTAGTGTGATAGCTGATGCTTGCATTTGTCAGTCTCTCATGAGAAAGGATTTATCTTTTCTTGGGAAATATTTTAAGTGTGTGTGGTTATGTAAATAAATAAATAAATAATGTGTGTGTGAGTGAGAGTATACATATATATACATGTGTGTGTGTGTGTGTGTGTGTGTGTGTGTGTGTGTGTGTGTGTGTGTGTGTGTGTGTGTGTGTATGTCAATTAGCGTATTTTTAATGACTTGGAAAATTAAGTGTCAGATACTGTAAATTAATTAATAATCTTGTTACTTGACGAAAGATAAGCATATGTTTAGCCAGTTCAAAATATCCTCAGTATATATTTTGGCAAGAGGGAAGCACGTGAATGTGTTTATTGGACGGTGTCTGGAAAGTTTGGTGGAGTTTGTGTGTGTGTGGGGGAGGAGGGGATGGCGGGGGATGTTGGGATGGCGGGGGCAGGAATCACCCACGGGACTCACAGAGAATCCCGCGTCCCGACTCTTGCGTTCCGACTCCCGAACCATTTTATTTCCCCTGGCTTCGTATGCTCTTAGGCGTGAGGACATACTCTCTTTAGTGTTATCCGGAGACCGTACTGATGCCTTCAGGAACATCTGGTGTAGAAGAAGCTTGGTTTATACGTCATGCATAGGCATTAGGAAAGAAAGTGGATATTGGTCATCGGTCTGGCTGTTAAGTTGAGACACAAGGTATCCCCCCGGCCTGATGCATTATCCTTGGTCAGTTGTATAAGTAGGCGGCAGAGGCGAGTGGAAATTGCATTGTCCTTTCATGGTAGAATTGTATCGACAGGGCGATGATGTCTCTTGGGAGGAGCGGTAGATTGGCTGTGGGTGATGACGTTCTTGTGGTTCTTCCTTGGTGTTGGTCTTGAATTCTTGAAGCCCTTCTTTCATGGTCTGGAATCCTAGTTGCCCTTCCTTGGTGGGGTCTGGAATCCTTGTGGTTCTTCGTTGGTGGTGACCTGGAAGTCTTGTCCTTCCTAGGAATTGGTCGTGCCTAAGGTTTTATATATTTTAATTGACGAATGTACATTTTCTTTATTATTACTGATATTACTAGGAGCTTTTGTATTTTTTTTAAATTGAGACATGGTGATATTTTTATCGTTTCAAATAAATATATTGTGTCGTCTGTATGAGTAATGAGTGTGTTGTCTTTCAGAACCTGCGAGATACGTGTGTGGGACGTGTGGTGCTGTGCTCGGGTCAGCTTGGTCTCTGGTGCAGCACGTCCAGTCGTCGCACGGGATCATCATCTACCAGGAGGCTCCCGGAGGCACGCCCGTCTCCACGCCCTCCACGCCTCCGGGCGTGCCTAGACCCTCCCATTCTTCACCTCTTGCCTCTGTGTCTTCCACGGGCACCTCTGGGCAAGGCCCCCTCCCACCGCCCCTTCAGCTCCTCGACCCTTCCAAAGTGGACCTCACCAAAGTGGACATCACCAAGGTGGATTTGTCCAAAGTAGATTTGAGGCAAATTACACCGCCGGTGACATCAGGCGCGACGCCCTTGCCGCCTCACCCTCCCGTGACGGCACCCTTACTCGACCCCAATCACCCCTTCAATCTCCTTCGGGTACCTTTAGGGGATGCCCGTGCACCCTTTCCCCCAGGCCTGGCTCCACCCTTCATGCGGCCTGGCCATGACTTCCGCATGGATCAGCTTCTTCAGGAGGGACTGCGCCTCAACCCCGGTCTGCTACCACCGCACTTCGAACGGCCGCCCTTTCTTGACCCCGGGCTGGGCGCACCCCGCCATGCGGCGCCCACGCCCCTAACTTCAGGCGGTGACCCCAATCTTGACTTCTACTCCCAGCGACTGCGACAACTGGCGGGCACCACCAGCCCCACCAGCTCCACCTCGCCTCGGAAACCTCTTCCAACACCTCCATTTGCCTCGCCAAATGCTCCAACGCCCTCCAATCTGGCACCATCCCAAATGCCCACCTCCACAAGGACTGACCCGACGTTAATAGCGCCGGAGAGACGCTTTAAATGCATGACCTGCTGTAAGTGCTTCAGGTGGGAGAGTAACCTGGCCATCCATCAGAGGCTCCACACAGGTGAGAAGGACTACCGCTGCCCGAGGTGTCAAGAAACTTTACCTACGCCCCAAAAATTACGTTTGCACATGAAGGCACACAAGAAAAATTCAAGCGCAGAAAGTGCTTCTCCAGACTCCTCACGCCCTCAGACCGAGGACGACAATGACGAGGAAGAGGAGGAAGAGGAAGAAGAAGAGGAAGATGAGATAGACGAGGATGACGATAACCCTTCCATTTGTGATAGCGGGGAAGAGGAAGAAGAAGACATTGCGGAAGAAGACATGGATGACGATGAACCCGAGGACCTCTCCACTACCTCCAAGAGTACACCAGTGCCCACCTCTCAGAGTGTGTCCTCCAGCACAGCAGACAACCACAAGCTGTCCAGAGGGGATCAGCAGAAGTCAGTGGTTGGGGAACTCATGGATAAGTTTGGGCTGACGAGTATCTCTGCTTACAGTGAAGCTTACCACATGGCGCTGAAGGAATCTGGTCGTCTTACCCACCACATTGTCGGGAAAGATGGCGAGAAGATCCACACGAACGGAATCGAGAAGCTCAAGTTGCGGGATGATCTGACGAAAGGGTTGATGGGTTCTCAGCCAACCCTTGATGTGGCCCATCAAACACTTTTGGGAGCTTTTGATAACCCTTACGATGCACAGAAGCGCTTAGTCCAAGCACAGAGAGACGGCAGCTTGTATGCCGGACTCTGGCTTCCTAACCTGGCGGGTACAGGAGGGTCTCCAAAAGAATTGTTCCACGGTATGCAGTCGTCAGAAGCAAACTATTTGCAACGTAAATTATTGACAGAGGGTCCCATTAAGCCCGGGGAGGTTCCTGTAGGCCTACCTAAGCCTGGTACTAGTTCAGCGCCGGGGACGCCAATCTCCTTAGTTCCCCCACCTAAAAAAGAGAGCCGAAGGAATGACACCTGCGAATTCTGCGGCAAAGTGTTCAAAAACTGCTCGAACCTAACAGTTCACCGGCGCTCTCACACTGGGGAGAAACCATATAAATGTGACCTGTGTAGTTACGCATGTGCGCAAAGTTCAAAGCTCACACGGCATATGAAGACGCATGGTCGCATGGGCAAGGATGTTTACCGTTGTCGATTCTGTGATATGCCATTTAGTGTCGCCTCCACGCTAGAAAAGCATATGAGAAAATGTGTCGTGAATCAAAATAAGAAAGGCTTGTTCCCTCCTCTTTCGGCCGGAACTCACGAGGGCCTCGAATCTTACAAGGGCCTCCACTTCACGCCCGTCATCAGTGATGATTCTTCCAAATCTGGGAGCCTGTTTTCCCCTCACTTTAATGCCGCCGCCACCGCCAACACCTCCAATGAGGACACTGGGGACTCCTCCAATCTGTCGGGGCCCGGGTCTTGAGATTGGGCCCCCATGGTAGCATCCCAACTGCCGCCGCCAGGGACCCAAGGACTCGCTCCTCCATCCCTGGGGTTTCCCAGGTCGGCCCCTCATCCATGGGTGGCATCTAGCCGCCCGCCGCCCCCACTCCTACTAAGGGGTGTGACTGGCCCTCTGGCTCCGACGGCGCCGCCCTGGACGTCGCCGGTGGCGCCGCGGCCTCTCGGGACACCACCCCGAGCCCCAGCGCCGCCTACCTGACCGGCGGCGGCGGCAGCGGCAGGGCGGGTGGCGTAGCCCGCACATTCCCACACCTCGCGTCACGTTGACTTCCCAGTGAGCGGCGCCCATGTCACGCCCGCGTGGCAGCAGTGGGTGCCTCGACATGCTAGTCCTGTGTGTTGTGCGACGGTGGCAGCAGCAGCAGCAGCAGCACACCCACACTCGGCCCATTGTTCCTATTGATGTTATGTGTTGTGTAGTGTATGTTGTCCTACCTTGACTGGTCACAACAGTGGCGGCCGGTGTACTAGCCTTCCAGAGTGCCAGTACCAACAGCTGACCCGCACCAGTGCCACCAGCAGCTCACCGCACCAGTGTCACCAGCAGCCAAACCAACAACAGAAGCACAAGGAGCCTGAAAGAAAAGAAACACTGCAAACTTGAACTTCGTATTTTTATGAGTTTCAAAACAGTACTTGGCCATTGATCATGATCTTATAATGAAATCTGTACTTCGTTTCTAAGGTTATCATCCATGTCCTTCCAAACACACATCTCTAATTGCTCAAGATTCGTGTGAGAAATGGAACACCAGCACCACAAATCATCCAATACCTGCAGCTCTAAAAATGTCAAACGGCTGATCATCCACGCCTTCATAAGGAATAAAACCATCAGATGTCTGATCATCCACACCTTCAGGAGGAATGAGACCCCTAGAAGACTGCTCGATCCTCTATACTTGCAGGAGGAAAGAGGCCCCCAGATGATGGGTCATCCACACCTGCAGGAAGAATAAAACCTTCCTGTGGCCTCTCCAGACAGATGTGTTGCTTCACCCAGATAATTTTTGGTTTATCTTAAAGCGGGTCCGGCAAGTTTGTTGAGCATAGCACTGCTATAGTTAGCAAGTTGCAGAGATATTTGGTGCACAGATGGCTACCCTTTTCACCTCAGGGACATCATTTGGGACTTGACTGTCTACATGGGAGGGGTGCCTATTGAAAAATTATAATAACAGTAATAAAAATAATAATAACTATCTGTTCAAGACTGCAGGAATGAGAGATGAACTGCATAGTGAAAACCAGAACACTGACGTGAGCGTTCAATTGTGCACGTTTCAGTGATTAACACTCTGCTACTTCCCTTTTCAATAATATCGACTTTACGAATTGCTTTCAACCATTCTTCCGAAAGAGATGGGGACTAATTAAAAATTATATTTTCATTCCTTATATCTGTTAATAAGTTTTATTTTTTGAATCTTTTGTGTTTAAATATTTGCTTTAAATATATACACACCTGCAGTTGCACATATTAAGACATATGTCGAAAGCCTCAGTATAATGATCGAGAAAAAGAGATTAGTCTCCTGCCCAGCTCAGACATCTCTCTCACAGCTGTGCCTGGCTCACTTGTCTATTCTGAATCAAGCATCTTGTTATTTGTATCACACATATATGTTTAAGCTCGAAAATAACCCACAAGCAGAGACTCAGAAGAGGATTCCAGAAAAGAGTCGAAATATACAGATTAATTAATCTTCTGAGATTCTGTCTCATGTGGGTAATTACTGAGCACCTACAAGTTTTCATTACACTTTAGTTATTCATATATGTATAATAATGTAGTTCTCTGTTCAAACATCTAAACCAGCTCTGAGCAAACAGTGACTCGATCTTGAATTTTTCCATTGTTGGAAGGTACGGATAACTTGCTAATGCTTCCCCTTCTACTGGATTTGACAGGAATTTAGGATACAAACTTAAAACTATTTATTACATTTGCGTTTTAGTATTGTGTAAAACATATCCTGATGAAGATGATAGTTGAGAGAAAAGTGGCCAAAAAATGAAATGAAAATCGTATTTCCTATGGCTGGCAAATGAACCAAAACAAACAAAAAAGAGACCTTAAACTACGAGTTGATTACTACACCCTTGTCCCGAACGACCCTAGTTATCTCAGGAGCTACCGACTACAGTACCGGGGGACAGGACTAGTGCTAGGTGATTTAACCTTTCTAGGTGGCGCGGACTGGTGCGGCGTGGTCCTAGCTAGGTGGCACGGCCTTGCTAGGTAGCTGGAAGAATTTGTTTGACATTGATAGGCGTTCAATAAATATCAGTGCTGTGACAAACAAAGCCAGGGACGCTAGTACCTACTAGAACAACAGATTTCGACCAACTTCAAGTCTTGAAAATATCTATAAGAAAGATACAATTATCGTACTGGCGACAACAGTAAAGACAACATATACTGCAGAGCAAACTTATACTGTAACAACATTTCGCTCTGTGTAGAGCTTTTAAAAGTTAAGACTTCGTAAATATCTAACAGAGCAAAACGTCCCAGTTAAAGCTTACTCAGCAACATGTCTTGTCTTTACATCTATTAGATATTCTAGTTCAGTATCTCTACTGAATAAATTTACCCAGTATTTGTCTATAAGTAATTTTCGAAGGAAGAATGCAATATATTTTCCTTTGACATTAAATTTCAGGAAAAAAGAATTCGCTCACTTTAGAGTCAAGTCTACAAGACCGGTCTTCAGCACAATGGCCTTTTAGTGTCTGTTTCTCCTCGTCAGCGGTCAATCAGTATTATTCTTGTTTTAACTATTTTTACTTTTATAATCTTATTTGCCTTATTTTTTTGTTTACTTTTCATATCGCGTTTTCTTGCCTGTAGATGGCTCTCTGCAGTGACGTCACTGCAAACACAAATTCCTATTTGTTTTGGCTACATTCCTTTATAGTTTACTTTAAAGTTTTTTTTTTTTTTTGTACTTCTAGGATGTCATTACTTTTAAATACTTGTTTTAACGTTCGCGTTTTAGTTTTTGGAATCCTGAAATCAAAACTTAGTTTTTGCTCTTCATTAGTAAAAGTTAGTATGTGCCATATTAGGAAGACTTTCCCTTGCCAATATTTGGAGCCGAGAGAGGCTAACTTGACTTCTAAACTAATGTAAATAAAAAGAGCATTTCCAGTTTGTTTCAATGCTCGAATTTACGTCTTCAGTTTAGAGTCAAATGAATAATCTATTCTTTCTAATATATTCTCTATTCGCTCTAATTTTTTTTTATTATGAAAGCATTAGTGTTTGGGCTTTAATTATCAGTTTAAAGGTGGCTCTTTATATATATATATATATATATATATATATATATATATATATATATATATATATATATATATATATATATATATATATATATATATATATATATAATTTCAGGCACGTTGTATGTAGTGTGTTGGAAGCTTGTTACTACGTTCGTTTAAGGAGCTTAATTATATTGTGTTAAAACCTCGAGATGATACTACGAGACCCAGTTTTTCTTCCAATCTACTCCCATCATTTGTTAACTTCGGCGGGTGTTGTTCATAATGAATCTACTTCCTTCACATAGAGGCTGCCAACCTCTTATGACCATATTATGTTCCGAGCTTCATACAACACCATACTGCGAGCTTCCCAGCTTCTCCATACCTTGGGTCTGGGGCCATTCAGAATAAAACCAAAGATAACGACTAAAATGCACTCTTAAGGAAGACGGTGGGTCTTGATCCACGGAGGAGGAGGTGGTGGTGGTGGTGGTGGTCACGGCCGTCAGGGTTGCATTTTGGACAAGTTCTGTCTTGTAAATAGTGTACATAAGATAGTTTATATTTGTATATGTAACGATAGATTATAACTGATATGAACTTTATCCAAAATTTGTACAATCAATGGTTATGTAAACACCTCTACAAAAAGCCCCATCTCTGCACCAAATAACTAGATTTTTATTTTTTTATGATTTTTTTGTTTTTTTGCAATTTTTTAAAATCCATTTTTTTGAAAGAGCAGTTTTGAAGATCTGGTGGTATTAGATCACAACTGTTCCTAAGATTATAATGGTACCCAGTGGTACAAAGACGTCAACCTTCGGACCCTATCCCAGTATGGTTATTTTATCTTTGTTGTGAATAGGAGAACCACCTGTAATGGCCTAGGGTCTGAGAGTGGGCGTCACTGGCCACAAGAGCTGTGGTAGTAGGCTGGCCTCAAGTACGTGTGTATACGTGCTTACGTATTTGTACGTTATTCAGAACGTATATTTATGTTATTAAACACGTATATTTCCGTGATGAAATACGTATGTATACGTGATCAAACATGTGAATATACGTGATCGAACATGTGAATATACGTGATCAAACATGTGAATATACGTGATCAAACATGTGAATATACGTGATCGAACGCGTATGTGTTCTTGCTTACCGTCACTGGCCACTAGGCTGATGCGACAGGGTATGGCTGAACGACACGTGCTGCTTGGACCGACTGGCTAGGTGGACAGGTATTTGACTGACTGGCTGAAGACAGTGAATAAAGGCTCAGCTGGGCTGGATAGCCTCGACTAAGCTTTATATTTGACTGATTACACAGTTGAGTCAAGGAACAACTTGGTTAAGGAACATCTCGCCGAGTTGACTAACTCGCTCTAGAACAAAAAGACAGTCAGATGACTCCATACTTGACCTGGTTAAAAAGACACTTGGCCCAGTACCTCAGGCATACTTGGAAGCTGCCAAGACACTTGGTTGAGTTGTCAGACATTCAGCTAAGCTCACAGACACTCGTCTGAGAGGTCAGACACTTAGCTAAGACAGACAGATGTTGGTCTGGGTGGAAGACAACACCACCACCCTCTTGCTGCTAGCTGCCTCATACTCTCACAGCCACTCTGTAAAACATCTGTGTTCTGTACTCTTGAATTTGGGGTCAACCCTTTGTTGATTGTATGCACAGTTTTTATTGTCATTAAGGTAGTGAAATTAATAAAAATTATCTTGTAAAAACAAAAAAATAACTTGACTGTACCGAATGCTGATTTTTATTAATGTTGTTTAAAAAATCATTGTGAAGCAGAAACCTTCTTAGTGTCATTAGTGAAAGACTGAAAGAACTCCTTGGCGTTCAATTGCTTTACCCGAGTGACCAAAAGCGCTTGTACCTGCTATGTCAATGTGAACCTCGGGGGCCTCGCGAGATGGGGTTCAGAGCCTCCAATTCAGAGAGAAAAATTATGTTTTAGACTGGGAGCAACAACGAACTCCATCTCCCGTCCGCCTTCCAAGGGATAGTATTCTCTACGGCACAAAGAAAATAATAATAAGCATCGACAGTTTTTTTTCTGATTTTTTTCAACACGTTGTCTAATTATCGACAAAAAAACAATAATATCTCTTGTAAACTTACTTATCCTCGATGGTGCAAACAAAAGAAAAGCATGACCAATGAAAATATACTTTACATATTTTTTTTTTTACGTAGAATTCAATCAATTGCTCGATCCTCTGCCTCCGATAGTCACTTGTTTCTTATAAACGATCCAGCAACTATTTCAAGTAAAAAAAAAATATCAACCAAATGAAGGACAATGGTGGAGGACTTGTGCACTTTCTTATACACATTGTTTCATCTATATTTATTAGACTTTCATTGGAGTAAGAAAGGAAAAAAACATCTTTGTACATGTAGAGTTGAATAAATGTATTTATCTTCGTCTCAGATTGTTTTTGTGGTAATCCTTCCTGTTCTGATTAGGTTAGGTAAGGTTCGTCAGGAAACGGAATACGTGTTTCCTGACGTAGGTCGTAATCATATGACGACCCTTAGCTGGAGCTTTTAGTCATCTGACCGAGGCCTTCTACTGGCTTACTGCTCCACCCCTTTAAAAGTTAGTTATATATAACTAATCATGTATATGATTGATATCTGTTATATCGGTGGTAATAATTGTGATAACAGTGGTGATAAAGGTATTAACTGTGATAGTGGCAACTATATATACTACTTTTGAAGCAGAATCATTTAAACAAGCTAAGCTGCCAAAAAAATATATTCATTTTCGTGAATTAATTTTTACCCTCCCCCCAAACTTTGCTTACACTTAACGTCATATAATTTAGCTTAATCTTACCCAACCTATTTTAGGTCAGTCTGAATTTAGCATCAATGAAATATACTACTACTACTGTTATAACAACAACTACTACTACTACTAAATAATAATAATTATTATTATAATTATTATAATAAATAATAATACTATTACTACTGCTACTACTATTAATAATAATAAAATTATTTTATTTAGTTAGCATTATTTAAGAAATATAGTAATAATAATATTATATTATTATTAAAATATTGATATTACATAGGGAAGTGCCAAACTTAATAGAAATATATACCAAGAGGTGTATACACAGTGTATAAACACTATATAAACTGAAAGTGTATAGTATATACAATAGACACTGTATATACAGTGCATACACAGAGTTCATCGCTATTTTATCCATTAAAGAATTCTTAACAGGTAGTGAACAGGTGATATATGGCCTTAATGGACCACGTGGAGGCGATAGGCTTTAAACCTTATTAAACAACCAAGCGAATAGATCAAAAAACACCTGAAAAAAAATTAAAAGGCACTTAGATTTGGTCTAATGATAAGGGAAGGTTGCTCCAGTTCTTTGGATCAAGAACGCTTCAAAGACATTGAGGAATCCCAGAAGAACAGACCGGAATAGCATTCTAATGTTCAGAATTTAATATTCAACTTGTTTGCCAAAACGAGCGTTTGTTTTTTGTTTAAATTAATCTTTGATGCTGCTGAAGGGTTCTTAATCCAGGGAATTAGAGCTGATCTTCCCTTGTAGCTGGAGTGTGGCTAAGATTCAACCAGTGGTAGCCTTGGGGGAGAGAGAGAATTAGTGCAAAACGAGACCTTTTAGGTGAAACGTCTCAGCATTTTGCTGTATTGTACTTGCATTTTTTCCATTAAAGTAATATATGAATACTATAATAATAATAATAATAATAATAATAATAATAATAATAATAATAATAATAATAATAATAATATTATTAATAATAATAATAATAATAATAATAATAATAATAATAATAATAATAATAATAATAATAACATTAATAACAATTATAATACTAATAATATTAATAATAATAATAATAATAATAAAATTAATAATAATATTAATAATAATAATAATAAATAATAATAATAAGCTTTGACAACAAAACCATCAGGTCAAAACTCTAAAGAAGTAGAGCTTCCGTTCTTTTGGCCAATACTGAAAGCTCTTTAGAATTTTTTAATGGTGCAGTGAATAACATTTTCTTCAATATTACTACAGCCACACTGTTCTTAATTTTACTGGACCCACACTATTCTTAATGTTACTGAAGCCACACTGTTCTTAATGTTACTGAAGCCACACTATTCTTAATGTTACTGAAGCCACACTGTTCTTAGTGTTACTGGACCTATACTTTTCTTTGTATTACTGGACCAACGCTTTGCTTAGTTATTACTACCACACTTAACTCTTTCTTTAGGAACCTGTCACATAAAAAAGCTCGGCAGTGGATCTTTTATCCATTTTTTTTAATTGAGCAAGATTGGATACATCAGCAGTGTGCTTCTAGTGTATTCTGTATGACAGTATCGTAGTAGGACCAAAAGCTGGCTATGTTTAGCTTTCGCATTCCATCACACTGGATGGATTTCTCTGACGTCCACTCCCACCCCAAGTATCCCCACTTGTGTGCATGTTCAAGCATACCTTATTACTATTATTATATTTTTCGTCATGCACTAAATTTGTAGAGGTCATACAGCACCTGGGAAATGGGAAGCAATTAGGTTCGATTTAAGGAAAAGAAAGCAGGTCCAACTCCTATCGTCAGTAATCAAGGAACATCAAGAGAGCTTCCTTGAGGGGGCTCACCTCCTCCTTAAAATACCCCAAAAATGTACTTCAGTCCTAAGTGATGTACTTTGATTCCAAATAATGGGCTTAAGATAAAAGAAAAGATAATATTTCATTAGGATTTTTAACCCAGGAGGGTTAGCCACCCAGGAAAATCAAAGAAAGTCAGTGCGTCATCGAGGGACTGTCTGTCTTATTTCCATTGGAGTCCTCAATCTTGTACCCCAGGATGCGACCAACACCGGTCGACTAACCTACTTGCTTGCTAGGTGAACGGGGGGCAACAGGTGTAAGGAAATACACCCAAAGTTTCCACCCTTGCCGGGGATCGAACCAGTGACACTCTGTGTACTTAAATCCCAAACAATGCGCTTAAATCCCAAACTATGGGCTTCAATCAGAAACAATATGCTTCAATTCCAAACAATGTACTCAAATCCCATAAAAAGAAGCTATCTGGAAAAACAGAGAGAAGCTGGCAAGGCTACATCGAGGCCACATATAAAGACCCTACTAAATTATAAATAAGTTAAGTTTTACCTTCACGAACAATGGGAAGCTAACCAGAGGCAAAATACAGTTTCATCACGTCTTCAATGAGGACAAGCACCATGGCAACCTACAACAATATTCGACCTGAGGGGATGTTTAGTAAATTTACCTCCATTAATTACGGAGGTATCTAATATACAAGAAGCTATGCTACATGTCCTGTAAAACACGTACGATAATAACAGACGAATTTTTTGTATGAAAATAAACGAGTTATCCAATAAAGTAAAAGAGGACGAGATAGAGACCCTGAGTAATAGAAAACGTGGCTCTATGGGTAGGTCACTCACTATTTATTGAGGGAGACGATAATAATAAAAGTGTATAGGCAAATTTTATGAATGTTATTAGACTTATATTTCGGAAAATCTAGAGAATGTTTAAAACATCAGTAAAAATATGTCGAATGATTACGTGTGTAAGTGTGCTCACCTAATTGTGGTTGCAGGGGTCGAGACTCAGCTCCTGGCCTCGCCTCTTCACTGATCGCTACTAGGTCCTCTCTCTCCCTGCTCCATGAGCTTTATCATACCTCGTCTTAAAGCTATGTATAGTTCCTGCCTCCATTACATCATTTGCTTGACTATTCCGCTTCCTGACTACTCTATGACTGAAGAAATACTTCCTAACATCCCTATGACTCATCTGAGTCTTTAACTTCCAATTGTGACCCCTTGCTTCTGTGTCCCCTCTTTGGAACATCTTGTCTCTGTCCACCGGAGTGTGTGTGAAAGAGAGAGAGAAAGAGAGAGAGAGAGAGAGCTGATGTAGGTAACAGCTTGTATATAAAGTTAGGAACCCTAAACATACCCCGGCAAAACCCTGGGCAAAAGAGAGAGTACTAAAAATTACTGTGGTATTCATTCACAAAGTTGCAAAATAATACTATATGCTTCTTAATTTCTTTCCCTTCCATTCATGCAAAATATATAAAGAACTATTCATATAGTAATGCAAGTATACCATAATATTACCAAGCGACAAAAATATTGCCAAAGTTTGCATCGCTCAGCATCGCGAAAACGTGAAATTCGCTTTCGCAATTTGTCAAGCGTTGTCTGAATAATGTGGACGGCCTGTGATTCATAATGTAAACACAGAGGGCGTGATTCCCAACACAAGCAGATCTGCGGGTGTTTAACGCAAGCAAGACTGCAGGTGTTCGCACCAACATAAACAGGCTTCCAGGTATATTTCACTGCAACACATGCAAGTTAGCAGGTGATCATGCCGACACAAACCGGTCATCAGGTGTTGATACTCTCACAAGCAGGTCAGCAGGTGGTCATGCCGACACAAGCAGGTCAGCAGGTGATTACATCAGTATTTGAATGGGCACTACTGTTAAAACTCATCTTTGATGTTTGTGTATATTCACTTGGTTTTGTGTTTAGGTGTAATAATAGTAGTTACTAGATGTCGATAGACACTTCTCCGGAAATAAAATTGTGTAATTTTGTGTGTAGTGCTACTACGGGTCATTCCGGACAAGTTGTGGTTTCAGGGGTCGATTCACAGCTCCTGGCCCCGCCTCTTCACTGGCCGCTACTAGGTCACACTTCCCGCGTGCGTGTGTGTGCGTGTGTGTGGGTGGGTGTGTGAGTGGGAGTGTGTGTGTGTGTGTGGGTGGGTGAGTTGGAGTGTGTGTGTGTGTGTATACTCACCTCAGCTCTTGGCCCCGCCTCTTCGCTGGTCACTACTAGGTTCACTGTCCTGGCTTCGAGAGACTAATCGTCCCTCTTCTTAGAGCAATATCTGGATCCTACCTCTTCACTATCTACCACTTCATTCTCCAGGTCATTCCACTTCCTGACTACTCCAAGACTGAAGAAATACTTACTAACATCCCTGTGGCTCATATGTGTTCTCAGCTTTCTGCTGTGCCGTCCTGTCCATGTTTTCCGTATCTCAAACTGACCTTGTTTACTCTATCAAGTCTTCTCAATATTTTAAACGTTATCAACCCTAGTAATTTTTTTCTCCATTGTCATCAGGTTGAGTTTCCTTAACCTCTCATCATAGCACATACCCCTCAGCCCCGGGACTAGTCTCGTTGACCTATACAAATTACTTGATATTATTTTTCACATGTGTATTTATAGCATTTAGTGTGGAAAATATTACTTAACAATGCAACCTAACTTTTGCACTTAAATACAAGATAAACACTTAACTTTTGCACTTAACCTATGCAAATATAAGGAAGACCTACCCTTCTTTCCCCAAGCTTAGGTCATCCAATAAACTTAAGAGTCGACGTTCTGGCGAGAGCGCAGCATTAGCATAAAATTCTTTGCTCCTTTAGAATATCAAATGATTCACACCGTGTTGGCCCAATCACCTGACGATTTCTAAGTGGATCCCCACCCCTCGCTGTTTGATTCAGAGGGGATCGTCGCTACCCTCTCCCCTCTTCTCTTTCCCCTTTGCCTTCTCTCTCGTCCTTCAGACTTGAAATAGGGGTTGTCGCTTCCACTTACTTTGTTTTTGTTTCCCCTCTATCTGTATATCAGTCTGCTAATGTTCCTTCTGCTGCCCTCCTTGTCTTCTTTCCCTTTCCCCTGCCGATACCTCACTACGCACACCATACACAAACTCCCTAGCCTTCTTCTCTTCTTTCTATTTTTATCACCCTTATTTCTCTTCTTTCCACATGCTCGCTCTTCTCTCATCTTGTCCATTCATAAACACCTGAATACCAGATTTGCGTGATACACAGAGACACTGAGGGACATTTGATGAAAAGGAACCAAGAGTGCTGTCAGGCAGCCAGATCGAAGAAGAGGTCAGTGTTTAGAAGTAATCTTGACAGCGGTAACAATTATGGTAAGAGAGAAAGTAGGGTGTTATAAGATGTTTGCCTCGTATACATGATTGTTGAACATGCTTCGTCCGACCCACTTCAGGATACTTATCAGGGTGATCTTACGACATTTCAGCTTACTTGACCTTACAACAGTTAAGCTTACCTGGCCTTACTACATTTCAGTTTACCTGACCTTACAATAGTTCATGCCCACGTATAACTGGAGCGAACGAGAACCCAGGACCTTATGTATCCATAATTAAATGTTTTAATAGTGTCACGTGTCTCTAACTCCGTCCACATAACCATCATCTTTTCTGCCCCCCTTCTCTCATCTCTAATTCTTCATCTTTCTCTTAGCTCGCATTCCTCATCTTTCCCTCAGCTCTCATTCTTCATCTTTCTCTCCAGTTAACTAACACTACCACTACTTCCAGTCCCTCAACCAATACTACCTATCCCCCGTCCCCCGAACAACTCGCACCACCCTCTTTCCCTACCACCCACCACATCAGGAACAACTCCCTCCCATTTCCCATCCCCCAATACATGTACCACCCACTCCTCTCTTCCTCCCCTTCCGCCCTCTACACCCTTCCCTTCCCTCACGCGCGACTCGCTATAGGCTTACCCTGGCACACCGCGTCTAAACAATGCAGCTCGCTCGACAGTCACTAAGCTGGGAAATGTCTTCAGAAATGCTGCAGGAGCTGGCACGACGTGATGGTCCTGTCCTTCCCTACCTCCTTCCTCCTCTCCTTAACAACTGGCTCTCTTCTCATCTTGTTGTTCTTCCTTTTCCAGCCCTTCTTTATCCTTCTCATCCTGTCCCTACTTCTATTTCTCCTGCCCTTCTTTATCCTCTTCCTCCTCCTTCTTCTCCTCCTCATCCTGTCCCCGCTTTCTTCTATTTCTCCTGCCCTTTTTCCTCATCCATCTTCTCCTCATTTCTACCTCCTTATTTTCTCCATACCTCCTCCTCTACTTAATCTTCCAGCCTTTTTTCTTCACTCTCCTCATTCTTTCACTCTTCCTTATCCTAATATTCCTCCTCCTCCGTTAATTTCGTAAACTATTCCTCCTACACTTTCTCCTGCCTCCTCTTAATTATCCACCTCTTTCTCCTCCCCTTACTCTATCTCCTCCTCAACCTCCATCCCATTTCTCCTACTAATTCAATCTCTTCTTCATCTTCGTCCACCGACAAAAGCTCTTCTTTCTCCTCCTTCGTGCGCAACCACCATGGTTATATTACACGTATGCTATCTCCAATGTCTCCTTGAGCCAAAAGTCGTCTTAATTATGAGTGGCCCTGATATATTATTATTATTATTATTATTATTATTATTATTATTATTATTATTATTATTATTATTATTATTATTATTATTAATATTATTATTATTCCCCTCCTGGCTCTAGATGATAATGATAGAAAACAATAATAGAACGACTCTTCTAGTCTTAGGTCCTAATGGAAGGAAAGGTATCCAAGGTCATAACAATAGGTTAATGGTTGGTTAATGGGGTTTACCGCCTATCGCCTGCACTAGGGTCATTAAGGCTGCAGGTAACCTTTCCACCACCGGAGAAAAAATCTTTAATCCCTAAAATAGAGATTTAAGTAAACTCTCAGCATATATACTCTGAGAGATATACACCTCTCGGTGTATACATCCTGTGTTAAAGTTATGTAATGTACCACTGCTTTATGCCTAAGATATCTCTGCTTCCACAGCTATTGTATAAATTTATTCAACTGTCTGTAAAGAAAATTACGCTGCTGTCTCTAAAAAAATTTACACCACTTACTGAAAAATATTTATATATTATTTTAATGAATAAAGAATATTTTATCTTGTATATCATAATCTCTTATCTCCCATTTACATCTTCAATTATTAAGATTTTGTGGAAGAAAACGCAAGATTCGCCTTTTTTTTTTTCCTACCTAAAACTTTGATAATGTTGGTGGCAGTGTATAGATGTTCTCCTCCTCCTTCCCCTCCTCCTCCTCCTTCTCCTCCTCCTCCCCCTCCCCCTACTCCTCCCCCCGCTCCTCCTCCTCCACCTCCTCCTTCTCCTACCCACGTATCCAGGGCCATTATGGGGAGGAGTTTCTAATGGTGAGGTCCTTACCCCATTTCTAGGTCATAGTACAAGACTCTTTCACTCCACGTCCTTCCCACCTGGAATCAACCTCGAGGGTGTTCCGCTGGTCAACGCCCCCGCGGCCCAGTCATTGACCAGACCTCCCTAGGTCATATACGTAGGAATCTAGAATATATCCATATCCTCTCTGCATCACAATAACAGGACTCGAAGGGAGTTACCCAGCCTCCTGGTCCCCCTGAAGCGTTGAGATCACAACCAAAAGGACCCGGATTCGATTCCTGGAAGGGAAGAAATAAGAAGTCTTTTAGCTATCTTCTTATACCTGCTGTCTGTTCACCTAGCAGCATATAGATGCTTAGGAGTTGTTTGTCGCGTTCCAGGAAAGAGGACCTTAGTTGAAGATGCTACTCTTTGCCCTGGCCCCCATCAGTTCTTCATCAGTCAATAGTAGGATTCTAGCAAAGTCCCCCAACCTCCCCTTCCCATAGCGGAAGAAAACGAAGAAAGCCTCCCCCTTCCCCCAGAGCCCCTTCACCAACCCCCGAATCCCCAATCCCCCCTTCCCCCTCTCCTGGGCTATAGTCGAAGAAAACGAGGAAACTTTTCTATTTTGTTCCCAGGTTAGTGCTCTCTTATCTCCCCGAGATATATGTATGGTCGGCTGGACCCACTTGAGCCATGCTCGCCAAATATGTGTTCAGTATTTAACAGGTTTTCTATTTTTTTTACGGTTTTCTTTTTTAGTTTAGCTAAGATGACATGCAATGCTTTTGATTTGTGCTGGTGGAGTCTTGTACTCTGTTACTTTAATTGTACTCACCTAGTTGTGGTTGCAGGGGTCGAGTCATAGCTCCTCTGTGTGTGTGTGTGTGTGTGTTTGTGTGTGTGTATGTGAATGTTTGTGTGTGTGTTTATGTGTGTGTGTATGTGTGTGTGTGTTTGTGTGTGTTTATGAGTGATTGCTTGTGTGTGTGTGTGTGTGTGTGTGTGTGTGTTTGAGTGAGTGTGTGCGTATTTGTGTGTATGTGTGTACTCACCTAGTTGTGGTTGCAGGGGTCGTGTCACAGCTCTTGGCCCGCCTATTCACTGGTCGCTACAAGGTCACTCTTCCTGCTCCATGAGCTTTATCATACCCCTTCTTAAAGCTATGTAAGGATCCTGCCTCCACTACGTCACTTCCCAGACTATTCCACTTCCTGACAACTCTGTGACTGAAGAAATACTTCCTAACATCCCTGTGATTCATCTGAGTCTTCAACTTACAAATGAGACCCCTTGTTGCTGTGTCCCATCTCTGGAACATCCTGTCTCTGTCCACCTTGTCGATTCCTCTCAGTATTTTATATGTCCTTATCATATCCCCCCTAACTCTAATGTCTTCCAGTGTCGTCAGGTCTATTTCCCTTAACCTCTCCTCCTGGGACATGACCCTTAACTCAGGGACTAGTCTTGCTGCAAACCTTTGCACTTTCTCTAATTTCCTTACGTGCTTGGCTAGGTGTGGGTTCCAAACTGGTGCTGCATTCTCCAATATAGGTCTAACGTATACGGTGTACAGGGTCCTGAACGATACCTTTCTACTTTGTATTGGACTGATGAAGCCACTGTGTGGCGAAACGTTTCCTCAATAAAGACACCTAAATGTTGCATATGTGTCTAATTTATAACTTGTCGGTTCTCTGAACCATTCATCTACACCCTGTCTGACACAGCAACATCTTGGGATCTTAATAAAACGAATTCTTCAACACTTGTCCAACCTTTGGACGAAGACCTACTTCGACTAGTGGATGGTACCACTATGACCCTGCCTCCTGCTGCTTCACCTCACCTGACTACAGTATATAAGCCACCTCTACGGACATATGCTGTACTTTCTACAAGATTGATGGACTGAACACATCGACTCCAGGCCGAGGGACTGATTACCTCAAAACTCCTAATCTCCTTACACCTTTCTACTTTGTATTGGACTGATGAAGCCACTGTGTGGCGAAACGTTTCCTCAATAAAGATACCCAAATGTTGCATATGTGTCTAATTTATACCTTATTGAGATGTCTGAATGTTAGTCTTAGGTTTGCTAGGCGCCAGTATGTTGCAGCAGTTATTTGATTGATGTTCGCCTCAGATGTGCCCGGTGTTATACTCACCCCCAGATCCTTTTCCTTGAGTAAGGTTTGTGGTTTCTGGCCTCCTAGACTGTGCTCCGTCTGTGGTCTTCTTTGCCCTTCCCCAATCTTCATGACTTTGCACTTGGTGAGGTTGAACAGGCCTGCAACCTGTCCAGATCCCTTTGTAGTTCTGCCTGGTCCTCGTCTGATTGAATTATTCTCATCAACTTCACATCATCTGCAAACAGGGACACTTCTGAGTCTATTCCTTCAGTCATGTCGTTCACGAATACCTGAAACAGCACCGGTCCTAGGACTGACCTCTGTGGAACCCCACTCGTCACAGGCATCCACTCTGACACCTCGCCACGGACCATGACTCGCTGTTGTCTTCCTGACAGATATTCCCTGATCCATTGGAGTGCCTTCCCTGTTATCCCTGCCTGGTCCTCCAGCTTTTGCACTAATCTCTTGTGTGGAACTGTGTCAAACGCCTTCTTACAGCCCAAGAAAACGCAGTCTACCCATCCCTCTCTCTCTCTTGTCTTACTGCTGTCACCCTGTCATAGAACTCCAGTAGGTTTGTGACGCAGGATTTCCCGTCCATGAAACCGTGCTGGTTGTTGTTTATAAGCTCTTTCTTTTCTAGGTGCTCCACCACTCTTCTCCTGATAATCTTCTCAATGACTGCATACTATACATGTCAGTGACAATGGCCTGTAGTTTAATGCTTCGTGTCTGTCTCCTTTTTTTTTTTTTTTTTTGGGACTACGTCTGCTGTCTTCCATACCTCAGGTAGTCGCCCAATTTCGATAAATGTGTTGAAGATTGTTGTTAGTGGTACACATAGCGCCTCTGCTCCCTCTCTCAGGACCCATGGAGAGATGTTATCCAGCCCTATCGCCTTTGATGTATCTAGCTCACTTAGCAGTGTCTTCACTTCTTCCATGGTTGTATGTATTGTGTCCAGCACTTGGTGTACCCCACCTCTCCGTCTTTCAGGAGTACTTTCTGTCTCCTCCGTGAACACTTTTTTGAATCTCATGTGTGTGTGTGTGTGTGTGCTCACCTATTTGTTGTTGCAGGGGTCGATTCATAACTCCTGGCCCCGCCTCTTCACTGATTGCTACTAGGTCCTCTCTCTCCCTGCTCCATAAGCTTTATCAAACTATGTATGGTTCCTGCCTCCACTACGTAACTTTCTAGGCTATTCCACTTCTTGACAACTCTATGACTGAAGAAATACTTCCTATCATCCCTTTGACTCATAAGAGTCTTCAACTTCCAATTGTGACCCATTGTGTCTGTGTTCCCTCTCTGGAACACTCTTTGTCCACCTTGTCAATTCCTCGCAGTATTTTGTATGTCGTTATCATGTGTGTGTGTGTGTGTGTGTGTGTGTGTGTGTGTGTGTGTGTGTGTGTGTGTGTGTGTGTTGTGTGTTTATACTCATCTACTTGCTTTTATAGAGGTTAAGTCTCAGCTCCTGGCTGTGCTTTTTGATAGGTCACTAACAGGTTCGGTCTCTACTAGTGCCTATCAAACCTATTCTTAAAACTATGTATAGATACTAGTCCTATTACTTTGTGATCAAGGACATTCCACTCCTTGATCTCTCTGAGTCTAAAAAAATTTACTAATATCTCCGTGATTCGTCTGTGTTTTTATGTTCCACTTATGTCCTCGTATATATGCTTGTCGCTCTTGACCTGCCCGTTCTTGTTAATTGCATTGTTACCCCACTTATTACATTCACCCATTGTGATATCTCGTCTCAGGCAAAAATCAGTTCTTGTCTCTTTTCCCTAAGGTACTTGATCCACAGGAGTACATTCCCTGCACTTCAAGTTTATGTATCAGTCTCTTATGAGGTACAGCATCAAATTCTTTTTTTGCAGTCGAAGATAATCCACGTGACCTCTCTCTCTCCCTTTCTCCTATCTTACTGTTGGTTATTCCTTATGAAAGCACTTGCATGTGTTTTACCACTCACTTGATTACCTTACATGGTATGCATGTCAGTGATACTGTTGTGTAGCCCAACCCTTTTTCTCTATCTCTCTTCTTAAATAATGGGACTACATTCGCCATCTTCTAGATTTCTGGCAACTGTCACATATCCACTTACTTGTTTTAGATCTTATCCAGTTCAGACCTTGTTAGGTCCTATTGCCTTTGATGTTTCCAGCTCACTTAACATTATTTTCACCTCTTCTTCTGCTGTGTGTATGGTATCTGGCACCTGTTGGTGTACCCTTATGTTTTGGTTCTCTGGTTTACCTCAGTTTCCACTGACAACATTTCTTTCAATCGTTTGTTCTTCACCTAGCAGTCATTTTTGTCGTTGCTCGTGGCCTCTCTATTTTTTTTTGTTCAATCGGATTACATGATCTATCACTGTCGTCTTCTGTTGTGACTGTGGAGCAGTTTCGGGTCAGACTTAGCTTTTTGCTGATAAGTCATTTTGAAATTGTCGCTTATCCTTTCATCTCTCCACTGTGTACTCATTTGTGGCTCTTCTTGCGTCTCTGTTCTCGTCTTGTTCTCGATCTTGCACTTATATTTTTTTTCCTCTCAGGATCTTTGGTTAAAGTTACGTCTTCCCCTATTTTTGACATACTCCTCTCTTCTCTTGGGTATGAAATTCTCCTCTACCTCTCAGCGATTTCCGAATAGATACTCCATCATCTCACCCTGTGACTTTCCTACAGCTTTCCTTTCCCACTGCGCTGCATTCAGGGATTCTTTCATCCCTTCAAAGTATCCCCTTCTGAAGTCTAGTGCCTGGCTCTCCTACCATTCTTTTCTCAATGTTTAACTCCATAAGGTACTCAAAATTCAGTACTATATGGTAGTTTTAATCCATGAGATAGTTTATGCTTTTGAAAATAGCATTAATTAATGTAAATTACGCGTATGAGAAAAAATACCACAGTAAAAATAGGAAATATATCCTGAGCGCTTTTCTATTTTCAGTGTGGTATTTTTTTTCATATTTCCAATCACTCTTTTTATTGTAATTTTTTCCAAGTTATATGTATGTATACATGTATGTATATATGTATGTACGTATGTATGAATGTATGCATGTATGTTTATATATATATATATATATATATATATATATATATATATATATATATATATATATATATATATATATATATATATATATATATATATATATATATATATATATATATATATATTCCATGATAACTCTCTAGTAATGATCTGTCCAAGAAAATAATAATTTACTGAAAACATTAAAACTTAGAGTCAGATATCCATAAACTGGTATTCATGGAGCGTGCGCTCGAGCGTACATGCAGTCCCACTCAACTCCAGCAGTACATTCTGGAGTGGTTGATGGGCATAGTGTAGATTAGTGTAGTTAGTGTGAGAGGAAGTGGTCGTGCCCACCTCCACGTCCTCTAAATTAGTGTATTAAGTCTCCCTAAATTAGTGAAGCGTCTCTGAATTAGTGTAGTGTGTCTAAATTGGTGTAGTGTTGTCCCTAAATTAGTGTCGTGTTGGAGGGGAAAGGCTCAGCCTGGAACCAAAAGCTGCTTCGATCATTGTTTCTAAATTAGAGTTGCGAGCATGAGTGGAGGACCTGGCCAAGTCAGTGTCTCTCAAGTTAGTGAGGTGGGCTTGGCACTAGGACCTCCTCCCATCCCCTCTATGGCTCCTGGATTTTTTTTTTTTTTTTTTAGGGATGAGGAAGCACTCCCCATCCTCCTACCTCGACGGTCACATAATTACTGAAGACGTGGGAGGTCCAGGACCTGGCAGCGAGGCCTACGGGCGGCTCAGGGGGACCAGAGTCCACCAATCAGGGCGCGGGGGGCGGAGTGTTGCCAGTGTTGTCCACCACTGATTCACAGTTACCGTCGCAGCCTTGCTGAAATATTTCCCTTTCTTGACGCGTATTTTACCCTGCCACGTTGTTCTTTGCAGCAACGTGAAGGTTTCGGGGGTGTCTCAGGCTTGAGTTGTGCCTGTGAGTGTGTGAGATAGTGGGTGCAGGTGGGGATAAAGTGCGAAAATGTGGCAAGACCTATGTTTGGGGTAAGGAAGGGGGGCCGTCAGTAGCAGGCGTTCAAGCCCAGAGGCCGCAATTGATGCTACCTCTCACTAATGAATGTTCCCTATTGTCATGTTGGGCTCTCTCCACACATTTCACATTATTAGAATGTGTTGTATTTCACGTATCGAATTCGAGAGCTGATAGGCATTTAAAACCTGCATACCAGGAGGCAGTAATCATGGACCAATCTTATATGATTAGTAGAGCTATAAGGAGTTTATCAACTGGTTTACCTTTGGCGACCAGAGCTGCAACCTGGTACTTAACACGACGCAAATGATGAACTCTAGACTACAAAATCGATAGGCGATTCTTTCCTGTCTGGTCATTTTTGTGAGTAGTGTTGTTCAGGTGGAAGAGGGAAGTGGGGCACTTCTTTTGTCTACACTTCAGTCACAACCACGTACGTGTGTGTGTGTGTGTGTGTATGTGTGTGTGTCTGTATGTCAATTTGTGTACACATATTTTTGTCCTGTATACTTATATAATTTTAATTACCTCTGCGTTTGCATAAAGAAAACTCCATCTCTTGATCCTCTCTTAAACATCGACCAAAAAGAAGATATATATATATATATATATATATATATATATATATATATATATATATATATATATATATATATAAATATATACTGGTTCAAATTATGGGACCCATAGCCTCGGAGAAGTGGATAAAAAACTTCAAGGAAGAATATTTGATATTTGGATTTCTTCCTGAAGCCATTTGAATATTCCACTTCCCTACCACCCCTCTAATATATAAAATATATATATATATATATATATATATATATATATATATATATATATATATATATATATATATATATATATAATGAGAGAGTGGGTGAGATGTTATCAACAAATTTTGTTGAAAATAAGAAAAAGTTTTGGAGTGATTTTAATAAGTTGAGGAAGCCTAGGGAACAAATGGATTTGACAGTTAAAAATAGGAGAGGAGAGTTATTAAATGGAGAGTTAGAGGTATCGGGAAGATGGAGGGAATATTTTGACGAGTTGTTAAATGTTGATGAAGACAGGGAAGCTGTGATTTCGTGTATAGGGCAAGGAGGAATAACATCTTGTAGGAGTGTGGAAGAGCCAGTTGTGAGGCAGTGGGATTGATGGGGTAAGGCAGCTGGGATTGATGGGATAAAGATAGAAATGTTAAAAGCAGGTGGGGATATAGTTTTGGAGTGGTTAGTGCTTTTATTTAATAAATACGTATATGGAAGAGGGTAAGGTACCTAGGGATTGGCAGAGAGCGTGTATTGTTCCTTTGTATAAAGGCAAAGGGGACAAAAGAGAGTGCAAAAATTATAGGGGAATAAGTCTGTTGAGTGTACCTGGTAAAGTGTATGGTAGAGTTATTATTGAAAGAATTAAGAGTAAGACAGAAAGCAGGATAGCAGATGAACAAGGGGGCTTTAGGAAAGGTAGGGGGTGTGTAGACCAAGTGTTTACAGTGAAACATATAGGTGAACAGTATTTGGATAAGGGTAAAGAGGTTTTTGTGGCATTTATGGATTTGGAAAAGGCGTATGATAGGGTGGATAGGCGGGCAATGTGGCAGATGTTGCAGGTGTATGGAATAGGAGGTAGGTTACTGAAAGCAGTGAAGAGTTTTTATGAGGATAGTGAGGCTCAAGTTAGAGTGTGTAGGAGGGAAGGGGACTATTTCCCAGTAAAAGTGGGCCTTAGACAAGGATGTGTGATGTCACCGTGGTTGTTCAATATATTTATAGATGGGGTTGTAAGAGAAGTGAAAGCGAGGGTCTTGGCAAGAGGTGTGGGGTTAAAAGGTAAAGAATTAAATAGAAAGTGGGAGTTGTCACAGTTGCTTTTTGCTGATGACACTGTGCTTTTGGGATATTCTGAAGAGAAGTTGCAGAGGTTGGTGGATGAATTTGGTAGGGTGTGTAAAAGAAGAAAATTGAAAGTGAATATAGGAAAGAGTAAGGTGATGAGGATAACAAAAAGATTAGGTGACGAAAGATTGGATATCAGATTGGAGGGAGAGAGTATGGAGGAGGTGAATGTATTCAGATATTTGGGAGTGGACATGTCAGCAGATGGGTCTATGAAGGATGAGGTGAATCATAGAATAGATGAGGGAAAAAGGGTGAGTGGAGCACTTCGGAGTCTGTGGAGACAAAGAACTTTGTCCATGGAAGTAAAGAAGGGAATGTATGAGAGTATAATTATACCAACACTCTTATATGGGTGTGAAGCATGGGTGATGAATGTTGCAACGAGGAGAAGGCTGGAGGCAGTGGAGATGTCATGTCTGAGGTCAATGTGTGGTGTGAATATAATGCAGAGAATTCGGAGTTTGGAAATTAGAAGGAGGTGCGGGATTACCAAAACTATTATCCAGAGAGCTGAGGAGGGGTTGTTGAGGTGGTTCGGACATGTAGAGCGAATGGAACGAGACAGAATAACTTCGAGAGTGTATAAATCTGTAGTGGAGGGAAGGCTGGGTAGGGGTCGGCCTAGGAAAGGGTGGAGGGAGGGGGTAAAGGAAGTTTTGTGTGCGAGGGGCTTGGACTTCCAGCAAGCATGTGTGAGCGTATTTGATAGGAGTGAATGGAGACAAATTGTTTTTAATACTTGACGTGCTGTTGGAGTGTGAGCAAAGTAACATTTATGAAGGGATTCAGGGAAACCGGCAGGCCGGACTTGAGTCCTGGAGATGGGAAGTACAGTGTCTGCACTCTGAAGGAGGGGTGTTAATGTTGCAGTTTTATAACTGTAGTGTAAAGCACCCCTCTGGCAAGACAGTGATGGAGTGAATGATGATGAAAGTTTTTCTTTTTCGGGCCACCCTGCTTTGGTGGGAATCGGTAGATGTGTTAATATATATATATATATATATATATATATATATATATATATATATATATATATATATATATATATATATATATATATATATATATCCTTTAACTCAGGCATCAATTTTTATACACTTCTTTTGACTTTCGATTTATCCTTTAGTGGATGAGGGTTTCGTAAGGGCGCTGCATACTCATGAATTGGTAGATGTCTTCGTCAAGATTTCAGAATTACACTTTTGTTTGTATGATAATGGTTAGTCCTGGGTCTTTCTAGTTGGTTCCACAAGTTTCTTCCCTCCCACGCCTTACACTACACATATCCCCAGCTTCACAACTTTGCTCTTTTTATACAACAAATGCTAATTTCTCTCGATATCTTCCTGGAGCTTTCTTCTCTCCTCCCTAGTTTGTGTTATCATCTTTATTTTGGCATCATTCACAAACAAGGATAGTTTAGAGATACCTCCTGTCATACAGTCATTAAAATATGCAGGTGAAAATGATCCTAACACTGATTCCTGTGGGACTCCCACGTAACACTCTCCCATCCTTCTTCATTGTAGTGAAACACTTTAAATCTTCAAGTTTGTCCCTACCCATAATACCCTTCTTGTTATTCCAACTTGCTTCACCAGTCTACCAGATTATCTTTTTTTTGTGGCACCGTTACAAAAGTCCTCTGATCACTGTTAGCGTCTGTAAGAGGCACGACTTTCCATTTCTTAATCCATACTTGAGGTCTGTGTTCAATGTAGTGTTTCTTGGATGTTGAACAAGACTTGATAATGTTTACTAAACTGTCATCGGAACTAGATCTTAGCAATCTGGTCGTCTTCTTCCTCTTCTTCTTCTTCTTCTTCTTCTTCTTCTTCTTCTTTTTCTTCTTCTTCTTCTTTTCTTCTTCTTCTTCTTCTTCTTCTTATTATTATTATTATTATTATTATTATTATTATTATTATTAGCATATTCAAAGGGAAGAGCTAAAACTGTAGGGGTCACACAGCGTCTGGAAATGGGAGATCATTAGATTTGATGAGGGTAACTCTAATTCCCTGGATCAAGATCTCTTCACCAGTATCAAAGCACCCTCCTCTACAATCTTGCATTCTGTCCATGTGGCAACAGTAGTATGGTGACCAAGACACATGCAACACTCATGTGTCTTTATCGTTCGACATGTGTCTTACTCATTACCTTCTCGGTATTGTGAATTATTATAGTAAGGTGTTATATAAATAGGATGGTTGGGGGCGTGGTTAAAGTGGTGTGGTTAAAGAAAAGAGGATGAGAGAGGAGGGAATAATAGGGAGGGTAAGTGAAATGAGGGAGGGGAAGTGAAATGTGTTGGGAAGGGCTGAGGTTACTTGCAGCATGTCATTCCAGCCCCCCCCTCCTTCCCTTTAGTCCTGGAAAATCACTATAGCTGAATTCTCTTACCCCTTCCCTTCACCCCTCTTCCCTCTCCCCCTTGCCCTGTCCCACTTCCCTTTGCTCCTCGCTGGAAATCAGGATTCTGATGCAAGACATTGTCCCCTGAATTTCTGGAAGGCCATGCTAGCTGCTACAAGCAGCGGTGCCAATAAACCAGACCTCGAGTATTTGGGTGCTAGTGAAGCCTTTCCTTCCAGAGTCAAATGAAGAACCCACCCCAAGTGACTTCCAGAACGATAGATGTGAGACCCATCATTCTGGAAGACTCTTTCGAGAGATGGCCGAGGGTCTGGAAGGACCATCTTGAGGTGGTGGTGGTGGTAGCCAAGACAACGAGGTCGGAACCTACTCTGGCAACATTGGTTACAAGTCGTGGGAGCCCTTGGGGCATTGTTAGTCCAGGTCTGTCAGATGCGGATCCAGGGAGGATAGGAGGGAGTGAGGGAGGGAAGGAAGGAGGAAAGGAAAGAGGAAGGGAGGAAAGGAGAAATTAAAAAGATGGAAGGAGAAAGTAAAAGTGGGATATAGATGCAGAGAGGGGAGAAGGGAAGAAAATAGGGGAGGAGGATGTGAGAAGGGAAGGAGAGAGTGAGGGAGATAAGGAAGGATTGGAGGAATGAATGAATGAGGGAGTGAGACAAGGAAAGAATAACACTGGAAAAGAGAGAGAAAGAGGAGAGGAGAGGTAGCAAATGAAAGTGAAAAGGAGGGGAAAACTTTTAAAACATTTAATATTTCCCCTAACTCCTCCTCATCCTCTTCGTCTTCCGCCTCCTCCTCTTCCGCCTCCTCCTCTTCCTCCTCCATCTCCTCATAATCTTCCTCCTCCTCCTCCTCCTCCTCCTCCTCCTCCTCCTCCTCCTCCTCCTCCTCCTCCTCCTCCTCCTCCTCCTCCTCCTTCTCCTCCTCCTCCTCCTCCTCCCTTTCACTTAGCTGTCCGAGTATTATTATTGTAAATGTGTAAGGCACTGGAGACGCGTGGCACCCGGAGTGCTGTTGTGTTTCCTGTGGGTGCCAGGAACAGTGCCTACCACTCTCCCGGAAGAGGAAGAGAAGCATGGAGAGAAAGAGAAGGAGAGAAGGAAGGAGCAAGACAGACTCATAACAACTTGGAAAGGAAGAGAGGCAGTGAGACAAAGAGGGAGAGATACAATGTAAAGAAGAATGAGAGGCAAGTGGAAAAGAGAGTACTGGAAGGATAGGAGACAGATGGTAGAAGAGGAAGAAAGATGGGAGGCCTGGAGAGGGAGAGAAGTAAACAGAGAGGGATAGTGAGAGAGAGAGAGAGAAGCAGAAGTTAGTGAAAGGGAGAGAGATAAATGAACGGAACGAGGGAGAAGAGTGGGAAACTGATGAAACCACGGAAAAGGGAGGATGACAAACAGACGGAGCCAGAGAAAGGAAGAGTAGAGAAACAGACGGGGCCAAGGAGAAGGAAGATAATTAACAGATGGAGCCAAGAAGAGGGGAAAGGATGGAGGAGGGGTTCAAAGCTAGTTTGAAAATTCCCACTGCAAGAGGGTCATTAAGGCCCCACCACAGCTACCCACTAACAAGCAAGGATATTTTAATCCCTAAAAAAAAACAGGCGATGCAGGTTAGATTAGATAAGATTTGTCAGGAAACATTACCTTATTAAGTTAAAATATATATTATTTAACAAGTAATATTTTTTAAGTATCTTTTCATGATACATGAACAGTATTACTCAGAATGTGTCAACACTTGTTTAATATTATCAAACACACACACACACACACACACACACACACACACACACACACACACACACACATATACACACATACACACACACACACACACACACACACACACACACACACACACACACACACATACACATGTAACACGAATGTTCATACTAGACTAAGGGAACAGACGAGAAAATAAAGCCTTTAAAGCAAGGATTGTTATACTAATCGTCCTTTCTTTAATTTCATCTTATTTACCATGTATCTTTCTTTAATCATAGAAGTAAAAAATAATAAACTACAGAAATAAGGCTCAGTGATGCTTTAAAATACGATAAAAAATTAGATTAATATAAAACACAGTATAACAAATACAAAATATAAACGAATAAACGAGAGCTTAATAAAGATGAGGTAAAGGAAGGTTAATGAAATAAAAAAAATCAAAGTAGAGAAAAAGATTAGCTGGAAATTGCAGTAGAGGATTTTTTTTTAAAGTTTGTAAAGTATAAAAAAAGTAGTTTCAATAAAATGTAACGTAATGAATGGCAGCTGTACTGCATTACATTGTGAATAACATAACCCATGTTACATTATATTATACCATTTTATACCCTACTACTACCACTACTACTACAACTACTACTAATATTACTACTACCACTACTACTACTACTAATACTGCTAATATTATTATTATTACCACCACTCCTACTACTAAAACTAACACTTCTATTCCTACTACTACCAAGACAACTACGTACTAAATCAACAACTACTATCATTACTACTTCTACTAGTGTTATACTCCTATTATAATAATACTATTTCTAATACTGCTACTAGTACTACTACAACTACTGCTACTATTAATACTACTTCTACCACATTACAATATAAATACGAGCTAAAGTCTTCAACAACTTCCCATGGCGCCCACAAGCCCCTGCGAGGAATGAAAACGTCACCAGTACGTTGGCACTGAGACGGGCCTGCAGCCTCTCCCACGTATGGGTAGACTAACAGACAGGCAAGCATGCCGCTGTCTCGAGGCACCTTGATTGTTTTGTCCCTTGTAATGTTGTATTAATCGATAATTTAATTAAGTTCGTTGTTTTCGCATGAGTCCCCAAAGGTTGCTATTCCTATTCCCATTCCTGGACGCCATTCCTGGCTGGAAAACCTCAATCAGTGAAGGCGGTCTGACTGACTTAGGAAACTGCGCTCACTTTGTGAAGAGACTGAAATGAAAAGGGTCAAGGAAGGAAGGAAGGTGTGTGTGTGTGTGGAGAGAGAGAGAGAGAGAGAGAGAGAGAGAGAGAGAGAGAGAGAGTCCTTCATCTCCCTTTCAAACTCACGTGGATCCCATCCATTGGCTCCCTGTCCGTCTCCATTTCACCCTGCATCTCTTGTTCTTAAAGTCGTTTTATTCGTTGTTCTTTCTATCTTTCTTCTTTTTTTTGCTAATAAGTACTGTATTATTATTATTATTATTATTATTATTATTATTATTATTATTATTATTATTATTATTATTATTATTATTATTATTATTATTATTATTATTATTATTATTATTATTATTATTATTATTATTATTATTATTATTATTATTATTATTATTATTATTATTGCTATTATTGAATTTTGTGTCTTTGGCATGGTCTTCACACTCCAATTCCGTGCGGGAGGCCTGATGATCAAATTTCTCGGATGATAGTGCACTTATCTCACACACCGAGTGTCCGTGCTTCGATCTCCGGCACGGGTGAAAATGTTGAGTATGTTTCCTTACACATGGTGTCCCTGTTCACCTAGCAGTTAGTAGGTACCTAGGTGTGATTCGACTGTTGTGGGTCACATCATGGATGGTTAATTTTAAAAGGATTTCAATGGAAATAAGACAGGCTATCCTCGATGAGGCACTGACTATAGTGGGTTATCTTGGATGGCTAACCCACCGGGTTAAAAATCCAAACAAATCTTACTTCATTTCAAACATACGTTTTTTTTTTAAGTGTGCCCTGAAAACCTTCGCTCTCTGTAAGTACACCTGGTCAAAGCTTGAGGTGTTACCAGCGTAGATTTGCGTATACGTTCACCCAAGACCACAACAATCTTTCGCCTTACCTTCAATACTTTACTAGGTAATGTACTCACCTAATTGTGGTTGCAGGGGTCGAGACTTAGCTCCTGGCCCCGCCTCTTCACTGACCGCTACTAGGTCCTCTCTCTCCCTGCTCCATGAGCTTTATCATACCTCGTCTTAAAGCTATGTATGGTTCCTGCCTCCACTACATCACTTGCTAGACTATTCCACTTCCTGACTACTCTATGGCTGAAGAAATACTTCCTAACATCCCAATGACTCATCCGAGTCTGGAACATCCTGTCTCTGTCCACCTTATCTATTCCTCGTAGTATTTTGTATGTCGTTATCATGTCTTCCCTAACCCTCCTGTCTTCCAGTGTCGTCAGGCCGATTTCCTTTAACCTTTCTTCATAGGATATTCCCCTTAGCTCCGGAACTAACCTTGTTGCAAACCTTTGCACTTTCTCTAATGTGTGTGTGTGTGTGTGTGTGTGTGTGTGTGTGTGTGTGTGTGTGTGTATTCACCTAATTGTGGTTGCATGGGTCGATTCATAGCTCCTGGCCCCGCCTCTTCACTGGTCGCTACTAGGTCCTCTCCCTGCTTCATGAGCATTATCAAACCTCGTCTCAAAACTATGTATGGATCCTGCCTCCACTACGTCCCTTTCCAGACTGTTTCACTTCCTGACAACTCTATGACTGAAGAAATACTTCCTAACATCTCTTTGACTCATCTGAGTCTTCAACTTCCAATTATGACCCCTTGTTTCTTGGGGTCGAGTCATAGTTCCTGGTGTGTGTGTGTGCGTACCTATTTGTGATTGTATGGGTCTATTCTAGTTCCTGGCCCCGCCTCTTCGCTGGTCGCTACTAGGTCCACTCTCTCCCTGCTCAATGAGGTATATCATGTCTCTTCTTAAAGCTATGTATGGATCCTGCCTCCACTACATCACTCTCCAGATTGTTCCACTTCCTGACAACTCTATGACTGAAGAAATAATTCCTAACGTCGCTGTGACTCATCTGAGTCTTCTCTTCCAGTTATGACCCCTTGTTGCTGTGTTCCATCGCTGAAACATCTTGTTCCTATCCACCTTGTCAATTCCTTTCAGTATTTTATGTCGTTATCATGTCCTCCCTATCCTTTCTGTCCTCCAGTGTCGTCAGGTTGTGTGTGTGTGTGTGTGTGTGTGTGTGTGTGTGTGCGCTATGAGGAGGTCAGTGAATAGTGGAATGCCATTGGATTCCGCACAAAACAGGTTTCGTCTTGGTTCGGTGTTGATGCGTGGGAGAATGTGGAGCTGCAAAAGAAAGGTGTCCCAGTCTTGTATTATCTCTGTAGGAGCAGGTTTGGTGAGAGCCATAGACCCGTGATGGGTTCCCTTGCTTTCCCGCTGGAGAGGTGTAGTGTGTGGCTTCAACGATCTCTCGATGCTATTGGAAAGGTGAGTTAGCGACGTTCATTCACTTCGCAACTCACATATTTGTTCGTAGTGTGCCATTTAGTAGTTTGAATGTTGTATATAAAGTGTTTACAGCTCTGGTATTAGATGGCTAAAGTATGCAAATGCTGAATACTTAAACAAACGTTTCGATCTCAGTGTTTCATCAAGGTATTTGACGAATTCCCTTTGTCTTTTCTTAAAGCTCGTTTATTCTACTTTGAAGCCTGTGTTAAAAGAGGCTCAGTCTATGTGTTATTTTCGAGGATGTGTTTGTAGTGGGTCAGAGAATAAATTACTTTATCACACAAGGTTCTGAAGATGTACGTATGTTGTTCTGAAAGACGTGTTTGAGAACAATGAGAACTAGTAGGCCCCTTGGAATCGTTTGAATCCCTTTCACCCTCCTGACCCCACTCTGTGTGTGTGTGTGTATGTATGTGTGTGTGTGTGTGTGTGTGTGTGTGTGTGTGTGTGTGATGTGTGTGTGAGTGTGTGTGTGTGTGTGTACTCACCTAATTGTGGTTGCAGGGGTCGAGACTCAGCTCCTGTGTGTGTGTGTGTGTGTGTGTGTGTGTGTGTGTGTGTGTGTGTGTGTGTGTGTGTGAGTGAGTGTTTGTGTGTTGGAAATTCCTCATAATCGCGTGTATCAGTTCAATTCTGTGCCTGGCCTCGATCGCCGGGCGCTCCATTGAATTGCTACATTCATTTATTACTAAATTTAAGTACATTGGCAGGTGCCTTAGAAGAGACTAGACCTGGATTTGTCACTGCCAATTGGTAGGGTCGGATGATACCCAGTGAAATCCCACTTTCTTAGTTATTGTCGCTGGCACCAATATTTTTAGACAAATTTTTGACTTGATAATCTGAACACCGCCAGTCACTGGCTCGAGACCCATTTGTATGTATAGACTCATTAGTATTTTAATTTATCACGTGAGAATTATTAAAAAAAACTATGGTGAGGTAGACATAAGAATTAATATTTGGGTTCCAGCACTTTAAACTGAACTATATGCCATTTTAAGGACACTAAAATTAACTTATGGCAATGATCGTCAATCATCCATAATTCCTGATTCTATACCGTCAATGAATAATTTTAACACGGTCGCTGGAGAACAAGTGTAAATATGCATAAATCAAAGAGCGGCGTTAATGTAAGAGCCTCAGAACGAACTCTGAAAGAGCTCTCCAGCATCGTGTGCTACTTTCTCAGTATCATAGGCTACCAACTTCAGCATAAAAAAAAAAAAAAAGTTTTTCGTTATTTACAGAATATTGTACACTCACACTTTACATACTTTTTTTTCCAAAGATCTTTTTCCATTCCGTTTCATTTCTTTTATATTCTTCTGTGTAATGTTTCGATCTCTTGTTTTTATATTACTTTTTCCCTTGTTATCGTTCTCTATAGTCAGTAACTATATAGCAATATTAACATTGATAAATATTTTAAGAAAAATCACATATATATATATATATATATATTTTCTTTTTTTCAATATTTCTCACTACTGTTTTTATCTGTATTCAGTTAGTCTATGTAATATTTTCTCTACAATTTTTTTTTTCAGTTTTTGTCTTATGTTAACGTTGTTTGCATGTTTGTTATATTTATTCCATTTCTCTTTCACCATTTTAGTCCTTTCTATTACTCTTTTCATTGTCTTTATTCTTATTTTTTTCTTGCTCCCTTCATACTTATCCATTCCTTAATTGTGTTTTTACTCTTCTTGCTATCCTAATTTCTCCCCTCCTTCTCTCTTATTCCTCTCTCTTCTTATCCTCATTCAACTTCTATCTTTTCCACTCACCCTCTATCTCCCTCACTTTTCCTTCCCTCTTGCCACCCTTCCTTTCCGTTTCCCTCCTTCCTTCCTTCCTTCTTCCTCTCCGTCCAAAAATTTCCACACTCCTTCATTCCTTTCCACTACCATTCTTTTCCTTCCCCTCCCTGTGCCACCTTCATACTTCTCTCTCTCTCTTTCTCTCCCCTCTCCCTTTCTCACCTCTCTCTTCTCATTATTTTCCCATTTTCTGCTCCTCTTCTCCCCCTCTTCTATCGTCTCCTCCTCTCCCCTCTTCTCCCCTCTCCCCCACCAGCGGATCGAGCACCAATAAAACTGAAGCGATATTTGGCCATTCCCCAGAGAGAGTTTGGGAGAGGTCTTCCGCTCGTGTCCAATATGGGTATAAGCGAGGAAGGTCTGCTTAGGCAAGGAGGGAGGGAGGAGATAGGTGAGGGAAGAGAGTGGTAGGGAGCAGTCTGCTTAACTGGGGAGGAGGAGAGGGGGAGAGTTTGCTTAGTGGGAAAGGAAGAGAAGGGATGGTCTATCTTAGTAAAGGAGGAAAAAGTGGAGGTAGTGTCTACTTACTGCAAGAAGGAGAGACAAAGCCTGTTTAGTGGAAAGGAGGTAGGAAAGGAAGAGTTTTCTTAATGAGAAGGAGAGAAGTGTCAACTGGAGAGAGAGAGAGAGAAAAGGATATTATGTTAAGAGAAGGGGGATGGAGTCAATTTGGAGGGTAAAGGAGTAACATGGAATTTAACCTAAGGAGGAGGAAAGGATTACAAGAGGCATAAACAATAAAATAAGAACCACTGCTAGAACTGAGACAGGGAACTCAAGACCAAGCAACGAAGAACATATAATGGTGACAAAATAAGAGAGAACGAAGCACGTGAGGACACACAAGACAGAAAACAAAAATTCACCATGGTTTCAGCAAGAAATGTGTGGCACCCTGCTTAAGTTATTCTGACAGTGGCTTTTGCTGGTGTAAACCATCTTGTAAATAATCACAGTACATAGTGTAAATGCTTATACATAGTTTGGTGAAGAAATACAAGCATTAAGAATTTTGTGCTGGTTTTGCTTTCTCCCTCTGCTACCTAGTTGAGTGTTTGTAGGTAAATATTTACAATATTTCTCTGGACACGGGAGAAGAACCGATATGAAAATATGGATGAGAGAGGAAACCTTCAATCAAATCAGCATCTGACGAACTGATGTGCAGCCTGCGGTAGGGAAGGACAAAAACAACACAGGTTAAAAACAAACTTTTCTTGCGACAACATTTCGCAATGCAGAGATCTTCACAGAGGGAAACGTTATTACAACAAATACTTGTTCTGCTCCTGTATGTTTTCTTCACGATTGGATTCTTCAGCACCAGCGTTCAGTTTGCATAACGCTCACTTGTCAAGGGTCAGAGATTTACACCAGCTGCTTTCTGAGATAAAACACCAGAGAAGATGCTGAGGGAACTGACTCCCATAACTCGGATCGGAGACCTGAACTCAACATAAAAAAGTACTCAGAAAATGGGGACCAGGACAAGGGAACACAGATGAAAATTGAACAACTAAACACGTGAACGACCCAAAACAACTTTTTCAGCGTGAAAGCAGTGAATAGTAAGTAAGTAAGTAAGTAAGTAAGTTTATTCAGGTATACACAAATACATTTACATACATTATCATACATAGCAGCATATGTGTAGAGAACCTAGGATAACCCCAAAAAGTCAGACAGAGTGACTTATTTCCATTGGGGTCCTTTAAAATCAACCATCGACGAAGGGAACACACGAGGAGAGGAAGAAGTGAGAGGAAACACACGAAGGTAGGAAGTAGTGAGGGGAAAAGAGGATAGGAAACAATGCAGAAAGACTTCATACTTAAACTCGAGTACAGCAAACACATCTAAGTGAGCAGAATTTAATTAAGTTATATAATAATAATAATAATAATAATAATAATAATAATAATAATAATAATATAATAATAATAATAATAATAATAATAATAATAAGGAGAAGAAGAAGAAGAAGAAAAGAAGAAAATAATAATAGTAAAAGTAGTAGTAATAATACTAGTAATAATAATAGATAATAATAATAATAATAATAATAATAATAATAATAATAATAATAATAATAACATCCCAGTACATCCTCCCCACTCAAACACACTCCTTCCTCTACCCCAACTCTCAGCACATCCCCCATTCCTCCTCTTCCCCTACCCTCACAGCACATTCCTCCACCCCCCTCACCCCCAACATATATCAGTTACAAGAATCCTCTTATTCTAAGGTTTACCAGGAGGCCTCAACAAAATGGTGACTTTGGTGCACTTTCCACTACCTCCCCACCTCCTTCCCTCATTGCCAGGTCATTCTCTCCCTACCAATACATCCGAGAGCACTGTGAATTTTGGAAACTCTAAATTTTGTATATACCAAGGATATTTCTCTTTAGAAATATTATGCTCCATGCTTGAAGTAAGATCTGAGTCCGTCAGTAATAATCTGGCTAGGTTCAGTCATAGAATATTGGGCCAAGATCCATTACATGGTCGATTCAATAAAAGACTGAACTGAAGGTTTTCCCAGTCACATGAATGATATAATAATAATACTATTAATAATAATAATAATAATAATAATAATAATAATAATAATATATCAGATATATCAGATCACTTTTTAGTTGTAGCTAAAGTGGGAGTAAAAGGTAGATGGCATACAAGGAAAATAGAAGCAGTAAGTAAGAGAGAGGTGAAGGTTTATAAACTAAAAGAGGAGGCAGTTAGGGTAAGATATAAACAACTATTGGAGGATAGATGGGCTAGTGAGAGTGTAGGCAATGGGGTCGAAGATGTATGGAGTAGGTTAAAGAATGTAGTGTTAGAGTGTTCAGCAGAAGTTTGTTGTTACAGGAAAGTGGGTGCGGGAGGGAAGAAGAGCGATTGGTGGAATGATGATGTAAAGAGAGTAGTAAGGGAGAAAAAGTTAGCATATGAGAGGTTTTTACAAAGTAGAAGTGATGCAAGGAGGGAAGAGTATATGAAGAAAAAAGAGAGGTTAAGAGAGTGGTCAAGCAATGTAAAAAGAGAGCAAATGAGAGAATGGGTGAGATGTTATCAACAAATTTTGTTGAAAATAAGAAAAAGTTTTGGAGTGAGATTAATAAGTTGAGGAAGCCTAGGGAACAAATGGATTTCACAGTTAAAAATAGGAGAGGAGAGTTATTAAATGGAGAGTTAGAGGTATCGGGAAGATGGAGGGAATATTTTGAGGAGTTGTTAAATGTTGATGAAGACAGGGAAGCTGTGATTTCGTGTATAGAGCAAGGAGGAATAACATCTTGTAGGAGTGCGGAAGAGCCAGTTGTGAGTGTGGGGGAAGTTCGTGAGGCAGTGGGTAGAATGAAAGGGGGTAAGGCAGCTGGGATTGATGGAATAAAGGTAGAAATGTTAAAAGCAGGCGGAGATATAGTTTTGGAGTGGTTGGTGCTATTATTTAATACATGTATGGAAGAGGGTAAGGTACCTAGGGATTGGCAGAGAGCGTGTATTGTTCCTTTGTATAAAGGCAAAGGGGACAAAAGAGAGTGCAAAAATTATAGGGGAATAAGTCTGTTGAGTATACCAGGTAAAGTGTATGGTAGAGTTATTATTGAAAGAATTAAGAGTAAGACGGAGAGCAGAATAGCAGATGAACAAGGTGGCTTTAGGAAAGGTAGGGGGTGTGTAGACCAAGTGTTTGCAGTAAAACATATAGGTGAACAGTATTTGGATAAGGGTAAAGACGTTTTTGTGGCATTTATGGATTTGGAAAAGGCGTATGATAGGGTGGATAGGGGGGCAATGTGGCAGATGTTGCAGGTGTATGGAATAGGAGGTAGGTTACTGAAAGCAGTGAAGAACTTTTATGAGGATGGTGAGGCTCAGGTTAGAGTGTGTAGGAGAGAGGGAGATTATTTCTCTATAAAAGTAGGCCTTAGACAGGGATGTGTGATGTCACCGTGGTTGTTCAATATATTTATAGATGGGGTTGTAAGAGAAGTGAATGCGAGGGTCTTGGCAAGAGGTGTTGGGTTAAAAGACAAAGAATCAAATACAAAGTGGGAGTTGTCACAGTTGCTTTTTGCTGATGACACTGTGCTTTTGGGAGATTCTGAAGAGAAGTTGCAGAGGTTGGTGGATGAATTTGGTAAGGTATGTAAAAGAAGAAAATTGAAAGTGAATATAGGAAAGAGTAAGGTGATGAGGATAACAAAAAGATTAGGTGACGAAAGATTGGATATCAGATTGGAGGGAGAGAGTATGGAGGAGGTGAATGTGTTCAGATATTTGGGAGTGGACATGTCAGCAGATGGGTCTATGAAGGATGAGGTGAATCATAGAATTGATGAGGGGAAAAGGGTGAGTGGTGCACCTTGGAGTCTGTGGAGACAAAGAACTTTGTCCATGGAAGTTAAGAGGGGAATGTATGAGAGTATAGTTATACCAACACTCTTATATGGGTGTGAAGCATGGGTGATGAATGTCGCAACGAGGAGAAGGCTGAAGGCAGTGGAGATGTCATGTCTGAGGTTAATGTGTGGTGTGGTGTGAATTCAGAGTTTGGAAATTAGGAGGAGGTGCGGGATTACCAAAACTATTATCCAGAGGGCTGAGGAGGGGTTGTTGAGGTGGTTCGGACATGTAGAGAGAATGGAACGAAACAGAATGACCTCGAGAGTGTATAAATCTGTAGTGGAGGGAAGGCGGGGTAGGGGTCGGCCTAGGAAAAGTTGGAGTGAGGGGGTAAAAGAGGTTTTGTGTGCGAGGGGCTTGGATTTCCAGCAAGCATGCGTGTGCGTATTTGATAGGATTGAATGGAGACAAATGGTTTTTAATACTTGACGTGCTGTTGGAGTGTGAGCAAAGTAACATTTATGAAGGGAGTCAGGGAAACCGGCAGGCCGGACTTGAGTCCTGGAGATGGGAAGTACAGTGTCTGCACTCTGAAGGAGGGGTGTTAATGTTGCAGTTTTATAACTGTAGTGTAAAGCATCCTTCTGGCAAGACAGTGATGGAGTGAATGATGATGAAAGTTTTTCTTTTTCGGGCCACCCTGCCTTGGTGGGAATCGGCCGATGTGTTAATAAAAATGATAATAATAATAATAATAATAATAATAATAATAATAATAATAATAATAATAATAATAATAATAATAACAATAATAATAATAATAACATCAACAATAACAACAACAAAAATAATGATAAACTTATTTTAGCTAAATAGCAATCACCGGTGCTATTGGTTCTTGGTCTCTCATACCTACTCCTGAAACCGTGTATGGTGTTTGCCTCTTCCACTACATCATCTAACTCGTATTCCTTATTTACTATCCTGAGATTAAAGCAATATGGCCTAACTTTCTTGTGGTTTATCTGCATTTTTAGATTTAGATTATTTCCATTCCCTCCCGTGCCTCATAATTTAAATGGGCTCTTCCTGTCTGTTCTGAAAATAAGACACAAGCAAATTTCCTAAATTTGCTTATAACAGATAAGTGAACTGTAGATATAAATGAAGATGTACTCCTGTTAACTCTTTTGGGGCCTAGTTCCTAGTCTTTTTGAGTATCCATATGCTCTTGCTTTTAAAAAAAATAACAGTTAATAAACAAAAGTAAAAAAAAAAAATTCTTGTTAATTAAAAATATTTTTTTATAAAAAGCATATTACCGAAATGAAGTGCAGCTCAGATTGATCAGAAGTTCAATGCAGAATATGGAAAGACTGATGAGGTGTCCCAAAGAGAGAATAACAAACATTCCCTGAAATGGATGGATATTGCGTGCACAGTAAATCAGCCACTTCACTTGCAAAATCTAAATTGTCAAATCAAACTGAGTATAGCGTATGTCACATTCATGTTTCACCTGGTCCTTGTCCCTTCTAAGGTCACCAGATTCCGTTCCCTTACCATCATAGTTAAATTCCCTCAGCTGCAGGACGAGTTTCCTTGCAAATTTCTGGAAATGCTCGAACTTCTGTGCAAGACTGATAAGGTAGGAGCTGACCGGCTGGTCAGTACGTGACCAGCCGGTCTGTGGATCGTAAGTCGGTTTGCGTGCGGCCAGCAGTAACAACCTGATTGATCAGGCCCCGATCCACCGCGAGGCCTGGTCATGAACCGGGCCGCAAAACGCCCTCCAGGTATACTCCAAGTAGGTTTCAAATATTCCGTTCTAAGAGACTATTATGCGTTTTATTTGCATCTCTGGCGATATGTTAGATGGGATGTTTGAATGATATTTATAATTTCTCATCTAGCAAGTTGTTTTATGACTGATCGTTTCTAAGCTACTCAAGTTTATATGCCCTTGCCCTTTTTTTCTTATGTATGTGAAAGTGTGTGTGTTTTGTATTTGCATATATATATATATATATATATATATATATATATATATATATATATATATATATATATATATATATATATATATATATATATATATATAATATATATATATATATATTCCCTTTGACGCAACGAAATAAAATACAAAATGACAATTTCTACAACTCTGAAACGCGTTGTCTCAGCTCAGCCCACCCCATGCCCACACACCCGCCCACCCACCCGCACGCCCGTCCCAGCCCACCCACCCACCAGCCCCTGCCCGGCTCTGAGACCGGGTCTGCGAGTGAAGCCGAAACTAATGGAAGATGAAATTGTCTGTAAATTGTAGAGGATTGACATTTTGAAATAGAGCTCTGAGAAAGGTTCTTGGATCCACTTGACGAGAGGAGGACGTGGGAGAGTGGCTTCGTCCCTCACCCTTCTTCAGGGCCTGGGTCGCAGCCTTCTTCTGAATAATTTTTTTTATATTGTGAGGGGAAAAGGGTAGAGGAAGAGAGGATGCTGAAGGAGGATGGGAGGAAGAGCTGAAGGGAACGAGGGAGGGAGGAAGGAAGGAAGGGAAGGAGGTAGATCGTCCAGGGCGCTTAGTGAACTGGAATATAATTGAGATGGTTAAGAAATATAGGGAAGTTGTGCTGATACTTCTTGCATTACCTCTGTGATGCGTTTGTGGTTTTCTCTCTTCCATTTAATCTTATCCTCTTTTCTCTCTTTTTTTTCTCTCTCTTTCCTAATGTCTCTCATTGGTTTTCGTCGTTTTCTTATTCTGGAGCTCTGGATCATACATTGGCAATGGCATTTATTTTGCTAAACGTGTTTTGATTTCCCCACTTGACGACTCACAGTCATACTTAATCTGGAACCGAAATCCTAAGGAACAACTTCATTGTACATTACATAATTTTTTTAAAATAGTTTACACGATATTGAACTTGTGGTGAACTGCAGGTGCGTGATTACGTGATCTCAGCAATCTGTGCATTCAAATGTGATCCCCAGCTCTCTTTCAACTGTCTTCCGACTGCTGTATTAGACTTCTAACCTCCTGGGCTAAGTTTTTATAAAATCTTGAAACTATGTGTGCAATCTACCACCTCTGCCTCTGTCTAATAAGTTTCACTCATTTACTTCCTTTACACGCAAGAATTATGCCTTTTTTTTTCTTTTGGCTTATCTGGACATTTATCTTCGTTTGTGTTCCTTCGTACGCATCTCTTTTATGCCAGAGAGTTTGTGTCTATCTAATTCGTCACTTAGTATCCTGTAGCTTGTTATCTTTGACTCCTGGAGTCAAAGATGATGGCCTTGAACTTTTTATCGTCAGGTCTCCTCTCATCTGTTTCCATGCACTTTTAGGGATTGAAAACCAAGTGCCACTTGCCAAACAATTTTGAATTATATCCAAGTCTTCCGTGATGAACTCAAGTAAGCATCTTTCCCGTCACCTCATTCTTGTTTTGTATTTTACAACATTGATTTCTGTAAGTTACAGTGTCGAAGGCCCTCCGAAAGTTATGGAAATGACAGTTCACCCTCCTGGGAAGAAATGACAGTAAAATAAATCGAGTGTTTAGTTTTATCCGAGACTTACAGGTAAACAATGTTTCTTGCTTTCGCCTCCATCACGATTGTGGAGTAAGACATACGTGGAGTGTCAGAAATGAAGAAGTGATGAAAAAGACACAACTGCAGAGAGGAACCTTATCGAGACGTTTCGCCTCCTGTGGTACAGACTTCATTAATCACTCTGTCACTTGGACTGAAAGGAAAGCCATTCGTGGTGAAACGTTTCCTCGATAAAAAATGTCTCGTTTCACACTTGCAAGTATTTCATACCAGAGACAAGCACTGTTGATCTTCTCCGCCCACCACCAGCTGAGAGGAGCTGGGTGGGTGTCCGTGTATCATCCCGTGGCTCCTGAGGGAGGGTGTGCTGGTCCCGACCACGCCCACCTCCTCACAGCCGCTAACCAAGCGTGGAGCTGGCGAAGTGCTCCACCTAAATGTCGTTTGTGATGTGTAGATGCTATGGAAATGAAGCAGGTTAAGTTTTCATGGGAGGGGGGTTGGGGTGGGGTTATGGGGGGCTGGGGTCGGGCATGGGTCGGGGTAGGGAGGGGGAGCTAACCATCAAGGCAACCTGATACTCAGTAGTGAGGGGGTCGGACACCCCTAAGTGGTGCATGGGATAGCCGCTGTGTGTGTGTGTGTGTGTGTGTGTGTGTGAGTGTGTGTGTGTGTGGTTGTATATGTGCGCTTTTTCATCCAAAGAATTGGAGCTTTGTTCACTTTCCTTGGAATTGGAATCAATTCTGATTACCTCCCATTCCCCCAGGAGCTATGTGACACCTACGAATTTCGCGCTCCCTTATTAATATAATATAACAATAATAAAATAAATTAATAGTAATAATAATAATATTAATAATAATAATAATAATAATAAGAATAAGAATAATAATAATAAGAATAAATCTCTTGGAAGAAACCCTTAGATTTTTCTGTGAACAACTTTCATTTTCTCCTGAGATTTGTGCTCCCAGTTAGCACTAGAGATAGTAGCTCCCAAATAATAATAATTCATAACTAATAATACTGTTGATGACGCTAAAAGATAATTTCCATTAATTTTCTCGCCTTCTTTTATGATTATATATGTGATTATCACGTCTTCTTTTTTCTTTATATCAGCTGAAGAGGACATTTTCTATTTCAATCATCATTATTAAAATAGGTGTTCATTTACTGCTAGGTAACAGGAAGTGCCCATAATTTCGTTACGTCTCAAGATGCAACCCACATCAATCGACAGACACTCAGATACCTATTTGCTACTAGTTGAACAGGGGCTGCAGGTGAAGGGAGACTTGGCCATACGTTGCCACCCTCCCAAGGATGCGACTCACGACAAATATCTCACAGATACCTATTTACTACCATGTGAATAAGGGCAACTTGTGTATCTCTAGGTATCTTTATTGAAGAAACGTTTCGCCTGCGCTGCAGGCTTCAGTCGATTACAGAAATTACAATACGGTATACAGTAGATGACTTAGAGAAGTAGTCTCAGGTAATCAGTTCCTCGGCCTTGGTGCAAGAAAATCTTGGCACTCCTGCTGTTTCTGATCCTGGGACGACATTATTGTTCAAGGTAAACAGGATAAATACTCACACATGTCCATTGAATATAAACTTTTCCTTTTTCATTACACAAGACATATACTTGTTGGGTAAGATAAGAGATATACTTATAAAACCCATTAAACTCCATCCAGCATGAATATCGAATACCTACGGATGATACTTATGAACATTAAAAACACATGTGTTTGTTTCATGTATTTTACTGCCAAACGAGGTCATGTTTAATCTACTGCCACTTGTATATCTTATAAACAAACATACATTTCTCGATACAAGTTTTTCCTGCGTATGCACTGTATAATAGGAAAGGCTACGGATATAATGCTTATTTCCCCACTCTTTTCTTTTGACATAAGACATCCCAGTAACCAGTCCATTTGAGAGGAAAATCCAATCATAAAATTCATTCACAAGGCGGTTTTCTAACCAGTAGCAGATGGGAACCTGTCTCTCCTAGACTACCCCCAAGGCCAACACAACAAACTATAGTAAATGGGGAACTTATCTCATCCAGACGACCCACAACAAATTACCGATGGAAGCCTTTCTCTTCCAGACGACCCCCTTCCTTTCCCCTCACTACTAGCACCTCAAAACACAGCTGATAGGAACGTATTTCTTCCTGACGGTCCATAATCACTACCAAAACAAACAACAGCTGATGGAAACCTCTCTCTCCCGGACGACTCACCGCCACAGCAAACAACAGCTGATGGAAACCTCTCTCTCCCGGACGACTCGCCACCCCAGCAAACAACAGCTGATGGAAACCTCTCTCTCCCGGACGACTCACCACCACAGCAAACAACAGCTGATGGAAACCTCTCTCTCCCGGACGACTCACCACCACAGCAAACAACAGCTGATGGAAACCTCTCTCTCCCGGACGACTCACCACCACAGCAAACAAAAGCTGATGGGAACTTATATATCTCTAGAAAACCCTCCACCATCCCCAGCATGTACATTTCCGATCCCTTCCCTTTCATCCTGCCCTCCTAGCCATCTCTTCCTCTCCCTGCTTGCCCTTCCTGTACAAGCTACTGGAATGAATTATAGTCACTATAACACCCGATAACGAGGTGCTCGGTACCGACGGACACACGCCGACCAGATCGTATATCACATCAAGAATTCGGTCCAAAAAAATCCTTATGACTATGGAATAAAATTACAAAAAATTTTTTTTTTTCATTATTGAAAGTGATGAGATACTGTTTTGTCTGATGTGAATTTTTTATTTTTTGCTCTTAACCAGACCTTTTTTTTCGACTCATGCGTACATCCCTCTCGTCCATGCGTATATACAGCCTAAGTAATAAATGATTGTCGTCATGGCAACCTAAATCGTGCTAGTTGTTGCCTGTACGAGGGTAATTTTTTTTCTTATTTTGAAAATGGTTGTGTCCAGCAAAACTTATTGTTGCCGATTACACATCATCAGTTAGTTGAGAATTAGTTTTTGTGAGCAAATCTAACAATTAACAGTGATAATGGTTTTCCCTTTCGAATTTATACTCACACAAAACAAAGGAGGAAATATTGAACGGTAATGAATTTAAGGAAAAAACGTGAGGAAACTCCATCTGTTCTCTAGATACTGAAAAAAAATGATGAAAAGAAATGTTTTCCGGAAGATGCATACTACCTAGAAAGTGGGAACCTAAAGTAAACACTAGTAGTAGTAGTAGTAGTAGTAGTAATAGTAGTAGTAATAGTAGTAGTAGTAGTAGTAATAGTAGTAGTAGTAATAGTAGTAGTAATAGTAGTAGTAGTAGTAGAAATAGTAGTAGTAGTAGTAATAGTAGTAGTAGCGGTAGCATTAATAGAGGTAATAATAGTAGTAGTAGTAATAGTAATAGTAGTAGTAATAGTAGTAGTAATAGTAGTAGTAGCAGTAATAGTAGTAGTAGCAGTAATTGTAATAGTAGCGGTAACATTATTAGAAGTAATGATAGTAGTAGTAGCCGTAGCAATTCTACTACTACTTCTACTACTACTACTACTACTACTACTGATATTACTACTAATACTACTTCTAATAATAATAATAATATTAATAAATATAATTATAATAATAATTATACGAAGAAAAAAAAGATAAAGAAGAAAAATGTTTGTATGATAGGAGGAGAGGGTAAACACAAAGCATGTAAATAACATTCAGAAAACTATACAAAAGAATACATACAAAAAATTAACTTATCACAAAAAATGGATAAAAAAAAATACATAACGGAGGGTTGAGGCCCATCTCGGCGGCTAAGCAGATAGGCCTACATTAAGGTGCAGATAGGCCTATATTAAGAAGCAGTGAGGCATGAGCGATGAATGCTCGGAACATGTAATGTATGCTGGGTCTAGTGATGGGTAGGTACCGTGTGTGTGTGTGTGTATGTGTGTGTGTGTGTGTGTGTGTGTGTGTGTGTGTGAGTGTGTGTGTGTGTTTGTGTGTGTGTGTGTGTACAATTTTCCCATGGGTAGTTTCGGTTGCACACTCTCATTAATTTTATATAATTTAACAATCATATATTTTCAAAGTAAGTTACTGAGACGAATTTCAATATTGTGTAAATAGATATTAATTACCATGAAGTCCTTGCGTGATAGTTTGTTAGGTACTATTTATTTAACTTTCGGTGACTTAGGAAATCATTGTGTCATACGAGATGACAAGTGATCCCGACCAGTATGAGAGGTGACGAGTGGTCCTGACAAGCATGACAGGTGACGAGTGGTCCCGACAAGCATGACAGGTGACGAGTGGTCCCGAGCAGCATGACAGGTGACGAGTGGTCCCGACAAGCATGACAGGTGACGAGTGGTCTCGAGCAGCATGACAGGTGACGAGTGGTCCCGACAAGCATGACAGGTGACGAGTGATCCCGACCAGCATGACAGGTCAGTGTGACTCGAGCAGCATATGTGGTTACACTGAAGAATTGTGCTCTCTTGGAATAGTATTTAAGTCTTGATTAGTTTCACTAGTTTTCAAGCGCAGAAGGTAAGTTACTTTTCCATTAATGATAAAACATAAGTAATTTTAATAATATTCTGTTACAGAAGTTTTTTTGTACAATTAGAGAACCAATTTCTTCCATTCTGTATTTACTTTTTTTTATTATTATTATTATTATTATTATTATTATTATTATTATTATTATTATTATTATTATTATTATTATTATTATTATTATTTACCGTTATTATTATTATTTACCGTTATTATTTATTATTATATTCCCTGGTGAGCACTAAACTCTTATGGATTATACAGTGCCTTTGTAATGGTTTTCTATCTATCTTGATGCCATCTAGGTTTAAAGTGTTCACACAATGACGATATACACACAGTGAGCAGCTCTCAGCTAGTTTCTATGATCACACACAGTCCTTCAAGATACTCAGAACTCATCACATGATAAATAAATATATACTATTATAAAATACGTTTTTTTTTTACTTTTAATCATTTTTTTTTGTGTGTGGCCTATTCATATAGATCAAATAGACACCTTTCCGAATACAAAACTGGTTTCGCTGTCCCTAAGAAATTTAATAATAATAATTATAATAATAATAATAATAATACAAATAATTCTAATATTTGATAACTAACAATAACAAACTACATGCAAATAGGTCCAACCAGGAGTTTAAAACTAGTTATAAAAAAAGCATATAATAAAACACAGTTTAGATGAGCCTTACCTTCCCTCCAACCTCCTCTTCCTTCTCCTCCTTTCTCTCTTCCCTCTTCTTCCTCGCCTTCCTCTCTGAGAGGACAATGGAAGAGAGGAAGGGTTACAAAGAGGATCACGGAAAGGTTGGTGGGTATTAAAGCGTCTCTACTGGCCCTCATCTCATTTATAGTATTTATATTTTTTATACAAGCACACACACGAACACTATATATATACATGAATGTGTGTGTGTGTGTGTGTGTGTGTGTGTGTGTGTGTGTGTGTGTGTGTGTGTGTGTGTGTATACTCACAATGAAGAAAGCAAGCACAACCACATAACGTTTCCCCCTGGTTCCTGGGTATCCAGTCTGCCCGTAGGCCCTCTCTCTCTCTCTCTCTTCCACACGCTGGAACAGTAACCAAAGCCATCCCTCGCCTGTTTAACCCATATGAATAATACCAAAAAAAAAACGGAAAGGCCGTTTTGAATAAGTTCCTGATTGAAAAAGGTGTGGTGTGTTTTTTTTTCCTCGATTTTTTTTCCATCTGCTCGGAGGTGGAAACACCCTTTCCATATCCCCGAGGGCTTCCTTCCTCTCTCCCTTTCTCTCTCCCTCAGTCTCTCTCTCATTCTCCCTCTGGCACTGTCTATATCTTAACCTCTTCTATATCCCCCTCTTTTTTTTTTAATCGTTCTACAAGGTTTAGGATAATATTCAGGTATTTATTTTACAACCTAAGAACCCTTACCCCTTTCCAGCTCGTTTAAAATCCTGAACTAATGAATAACTGTATAATAATTCATAGGAGTGGTACTTTAGCGTACATTAAGCATGATACGTATATGGAACAGGATGATGTAGGAGCCAGGTGTGTGCTAAAACTGTCAATAAAACATGGTAAATAAATTTGTGTTCTTTGTTGATCATATGTTGAGAAAACATGACGGAAGTGCAAATTAGGCGAGAAATGAGTGAATTTTAATGCAGTGATGTCCTTGAGAAAAGGTGCATCTTGAATGACACTGCTGATTACTGCCCGTCTTGTTGTATAACAATTATCCTCTGGCTACCAACGATGTTGTGGACTCGTGGGCGTTCTTGAGAGCATTGACCTTGATCGTGACAGTACGGCCACCATCTTTCCAGCTTTGAAGGTTCTTCCAGTATGCCAGGTCCGTCCAGAATAAGTCTAGGAGATACGAAACTAGTTATGTGGACTTATATACCTTTAGTAAAATTCTAAGATTACATGGGATACGGAAAGGGACAGGCTATTTAAGAAATGGTAGGTGATTAGGTGTGATCCGAGAAAGAGATCAGCTCCATTGTGGAAAGGGCAAAGCTCACCTACAAGGTCAACGACTCCTACAAAAGGAGAATCACAGAGGCAGCACTGAGTGACCAACAACCAAATATCAGAATTTCAAAACGTGATTACGAAATTCACGTTATGCAAACATATTGAATCTGAGAGATAAATGATGTGAATACAAAGTTGGGCTAACAAGCATATTCCATTGCCGAATGTGAATAGAATTTTTCACCCCAGTTTCTTGGAACCTCTCCAGGAAAGCTATCTCATCGCCAGCTAAGCAGTTCCACTCAAATATCATACAAACTCTAGCGGAGCTCCTTCCCCACAATAATTAACACCATCGTTCAGTCCTCATCTGAACTCCTCCAGTAAATAACATGTCATTCTCTCATTGTCTTCTACCTGCTGAAGAGGATCTGAGACCGAGCTCGAAATATACACATACTTTACTACTGGTTTGTCTTCGTGGCCCCTCAAAGAGGTTCCTTGACGCTGGTGAGGGGTTCTTGATCTAGGGAATTGGATCTGTGCTCCAGTTCCCTGAGTTGAGCCTGAATACCTTCCATATCATCCCCACAGTCGCTGTGTAATCTCTACGGGCTTAGCGCTCCCCATGATATATATATATATATATATATATATATATATATATATATATATATATATATATATATATATATATATATATATATATATATATATATATATATATATATATATATATATATATATATATAGGGGTAGGAGTTTCAGTGGGGAGAAATAAATGGGATTAAGTCAGGAGTATCTGAGAGAGTTAGAGCTAAGGAAGGGGTAGCAATAATGTTGAAGGATCAGTTATGGAAGGAAAAGAGGGAATATAAATGTGTAAATTCAAGGATTATGTGGATTAAAATAAGGGTCGGATGCGAAAAGTGGGTCATAATAAGCGTGTATGCACCTGGAGAAGAGAGGAGTGTAGAGGAGAGAGAGAGATTTTGGGAGATGTTAAGCGAATGTATAGGAACTTTTGAACCAAATGAGAGAGTAATTGTGGTAGGGACCTAAATGCTAAAGTGGGAGAAACATGCAGAGAGGGTGTAGTAGGTAAGTTTGGGGTGCCAGGTGTAAATGATAATGGGAGCCCTTTGATTGAACTTTGTATAGAAAGGGTTTAGTTATAGGTAATACATATTTTAAGAAAAAGAGGATAAATAAGTATACAAGATATGATGTAGGGCGTAATGACAGTAGTTTGTTGGACTATGTATTGATAGATAAAAGACTGTTGAGTAGACTTCAGGATGTACATGTTTATAGAGGGCTACAGATATATCAGATCACTTTTTAGTTATAGCTACAGTGGGAGTAAAAGGTAGATGGGATACAAGGAAAATAGAATCAGTAAGTAAAGAGAGGTGAAGGTTTATAAACTAAAAGAGGAGGCAGTTAGGGTAAGATATAAACAACTATTGGAGGATAGATGGGCTAGTGAGAGTGTAGGCAATGGGGTCGAAAATGTATGGGGTAGATTTAAAAATGTAGTGTTAGAGTGTTCAGCAGAAGTTTGTGGTTACAGGCGAGTGGGTGCGGAGGGAAGAGGAGCGATTGGTGGAATGATGATGTAAAGAGAGTAGTAAGGGAGAAAAGTTAGCATATGAGAGGTTTTTACAAAGTAGAAGTGATGCAAGGAGGGAAGAGTATATGGAGAGAAAAAGAGGTTAAAAGAGTGGTGAAGCAATGTAAAAAGAGAGCAGATGAGAGAGTGGGTGAGATGTTATCAGCAAATTTTGTTGAAAATAAGAAAAAGTTTTGGAATGAGATTAATAAGTTGAGGAAGCCTAGAGAACAAATGGATTTGACAGTTAAAAATAGGAGAGGAGAGTTATTAAATGGAGAGTTAGAGGTATCGGGAAGATGGAGAGAATATTTTGAGGATTTGTTAAATGTTGATGAAGACAGGAAGCTGTGATTTCGTGTGTAGGGCAAGGAGGAATAACATCTTGTAGGAGTGTGGAAGAGCCAGTTGTGGGTGTAGGGGAAGTTCGTGAGGCAGTGGGTAGAATGAAAGGGGGTAAGGCAGCTGGGATTAATGGGATAAAGATAGAAATGTTAAAAGCAGGTGGGGATATAATTTTGGAGTGGTTGGTGCTATTATTTAATAAATGTATGGAAGAGGGTAAGGTACCTAGGGATTGGCAGAGAGCGTGTATTGTTCCTTTGTATAAAGGCAAAGGGGACAAAAGAGAGTGCAAAATTATAGGGAATAAGTCTGTTGAGTGTACCTGGTAAAGTGTATGGTAGAGTTATTATTGAAAGAATTAAGTGTAAAACAGAAAGCAGGATAGCAGATGAACAAGGGGGCTTTAGGAAAGGTAGGGGTGTGTAGACCAAGTGTTTACAGTGAAACATATAGGTGAACAGTATTTGGATAAGGGTAAAGATGTTTTGTGGCATTTATGGATTTGGAAAAGGCGTATGATAGGGTAGATAGGGGCAATGTGGCAGATGTTGCAGGTGTATGGAATAGGAGGAAGGTTACTGAAAGCAGTGAAGAGTTTTTATGAGGATAGTGAGGCTCAGGTTAGAGTGTGTAGGAGGGAAGGGACTATTTCCCAGTAAAAATGGGCCTTAGACAGGGGATGTGTGATGTCACCGTGGTTGTTCAATATATTTATAGATGGGGTTGTAAGAGAAGTGAATGCGAGGGTCTTGGCAAGAGGTGTTGGGCTAAAAGATAAAGAAGCAAATACAAAGTGGGAGTTGTCACAGTTGCTTTTGCTGATGACACTGTGCTTTTGGGAGATTCTGAAGAGAAGCTGCAGAGGTTGGTGGATGAATTTGGTAGGGTGTGTAAAAGAAGAAAATTGAAAGTGAATATAGGAAAGAGTAAGGTGATGAGGATAACAAAAGAATAGGTGACGAAAGATTGGATATCAGATTGGAGGGAGAGAGTATGGAGGAGGTGAATGTATTCAGATATTTGGGAGTGGACATGTCGGCGGATGGGTCTATGAAGGATGAGGTGAATCATAGAATTGATGAGGGAAAAGGGTGAGTGGAGCACTTCGGAGTCTGTGGAGACAAAGAACCTTGTCCATGGAAGTAAAGAGGGAATGTATGAGAGTATAGTTATACCAACGCTCTTATATGGGTGTGAAGCATGGGTGATGAATGTTGCAACGAGGAGAAGGCTGGAGGCAGTGGAGATGTCATGTCTGAGGTCAATGTGTGGTGTGAATATAATGCAGAGAATTCGGAGTTTGGAAATTAGGAGGAGGTGCGGATTACCAAAACGATTGTCCAGAGAGCTGAGGAGGGTTGTTGAGGTGGTTTGGACATGTAGAGAGAATGGAACGAGACAGAGTGACTTCGAGAGTGTATAAATCTGTAGTGGAGGGAAGGCGGGGTAGGGGTCGGCCTAGGAAAGGTTGGAGGGAGGGGTAAAGGAAGTTTGTGTGCGAGGGGCTTGGATTTCCAGCAAGCATGTGTGAGCGTATTTGATAGGAGTGAATGGAGGCATATGGTTTTTAATACTTGACGTGCTGTTGGAGTGTGAGCAAAGTAACATTTATGAAGGGATTCAGGAAACCGGCAGGCCGGACTTGAGTTCTGGAGATGGGAAGTACAGTGCCGGCACTCTGAAGGAGGGGTGTAAATGTTGCAGTTTTATAACTGTAGTGTAAAGCACCCTTCTGGCAAGACAGTGATGGAGTGAATGATGATGAAATTTTTCTTTTTCGGGCCACCCTGCCTTGGTGGGAATCGGCCGATGTGTTTAATAAAAAAAAATATATATATATATATATATATATATATATATTTATATATATATATATATATATATATATATATATATATATATATATATATATATATATATATATATATATATATATATATATATATATATATATAATACACCTTATAATATATATTTTTATATGTATGTATAATTTTTATACGTTAGGTTATTGCAATATCAATAATATAAATCATTCAACGCCATTTTGTCGATTTATTGATTCACTGAAGGAACTGAATAGTTTGATTTTGAGTGACGATCGCAAATACTCGAGTATTTCAGCGTATGAGAGGTGGTCATTTAATTCCATATAATGGCCTCTCCGTGTCACCAAGGGTGGGGGAAAGAAGGGAAGATGGAGAAATGGAGAGTGGAGGGGGGGAGAAAGAGAGAGGGGAGAGGAAAGTAGGAGATGGAAGTAGAAGGAGGGGTGAGTGAAGGGGAGGTAAGAGGAAGGAGGGGTGAATGAAGGGGAGGTAAGAGAAAGAGGGGAGACTAGAGGGATGGGAAGAGTGAAAAGAGAGGTAGAGTTTGGAGAGATGTGGGAGGGAATGCTTTTCCCTCTCAAAAAAGTCGAAAATCGTCGAGGGGACGATGGCAAAATGTAGGGGAGTGAAACTAAGGTGGGTAATATCGTCTTGAAGGACCGTCGCAAAAGAATTGATTGTTTGTCCTCGTTTGTTTTTATGGATTCTGTACGTTTTCCTTATTTTTCCCATTCCCCATTCTTTCCTTTTGCTTAATGAAAATTAAAAAAAAAAACTTTTATTCTTATTTCCCCTTACCTATGATCCTCCGCTGTGTTAGTTACCATTTTGTCCTAGGCACATGTCGATTAGACACTAGGCCTGCTGTATGTATATGTGTGTGTGTGTGTGTGTGTGTGTGTGTGTGTGTGATGTGTGTGTGTGTGTGTGTGTGTGATCATATAATTACTTCCATGAGTTTACTTGTGGGAGCTGAGCTCTAGCTCTTTATCCCCACCTCTTAACTTTTAAATGATAGACGTAAAACTGCTCTGTCATATCTTCCTTTGAATCCTTGCACTGAGTCGGCCTCTGTTGTCTCACTGATCAAATCATTCCACTTTTTCCACAACTCGGGTGTTGAAAAGTGTCTTCGAATATCCTTGTGGCTCATTTGAGCGTGTAGTTTCTATTGAGTTGTCTGGAGGGTTGGGACTGGAGAAGGGTGTGGCTTGACAGGATGTGCTGGAGACTGAGGAGATACAGTTTAGAGAGAAGGGGATGGACTAAATGTGTGTTATCGAAATTTGAGAAGAGGAATGGTATAGATTTGAACAATGATTGGTAGTGATTAATGTGGAGGCAGTATGGAAATGGGTGAGAGGAATCGTGAGGGATTTGGAGAAAGTATTATTTATGTAAGTAGCGGTTGCTGGTTCACCCACAACTTCCGTCCGGGCAATGTTATAAATAAATGGGGACAGAAAGAAGAGGCTGTCTGATCTTATAGTTAATGTGTAGGGCATTAATGGAGGAATTCCAGTTCCAGTTCTATGCTCCTGTCTTCCAGTCCCAGCCCAATCTTTCTATATTAAAGGTTCGGGTATATTTTCCTATCTTCCCTGTCCAGTCTTTTCATCCTATCTTCTAGTTTAAGTGCTATCTTCCTAATTTATAGTTTTAGGCTCATATTCATAAGTCCAGTTCCAGTTTTATCATGCAGTTCCTGTCATGTCTTTCATTCCCAGCCCTTCCTTCCAGGCCCGTATTCCAAGCTTTCAGTTCCTGCCTTATTTTTCCTATCATCCAGTTCCATTCCTTTCTTCCTGTCTTCTAGTTCCAATGCCGTCTTCCAGCCCACTATACCTACCTTCCTCTTCCAGGCATATCTTTCTATCTTCCAGCTTCAGGTATTATTCTCCAGTTCTAGTCTATCGTCCTATGCACCAGTTCCACTCTACTCTTCTTATCGTCCAGTTTCAATCTTCCAGAATCCTTTCTATTTTCTTTAAGCTCTCTGAAATTGGGTGGTGTCGTTGCTGCAAATTCTTCATTACAAACTAGATCTCCCTTATAGTTTTACTAACCTCGTTTGTTATGTGTTCCAGTTGTTCTCTTTCAAGCACAGTTACGAGAGGAAAAACTGGGATAAGGAACTTGCATCATTGCTCCTTTTCACTTGGTCTTTTCAGATGGTATTTTCATTCCAATCCATTGGAATGATAAAGCTTCTGGTGAGTGAGCAAACGTTGAAATGATAAAGCCTCTGACGGGCGAAACATTGTATTGATCAAGTCCAAAGTGTGTAATAGGTTTCCTTAATAAAATTAGCTTATGATGCTCGTATGTCTTTTATTCGTTTGTGTGCACTATATACACTTTAACAATACTGGTGAAGAAACAACATTTGATATTACGCAAATGAGCGATTCCTGGTCTTTGTGAGGCAAAGGTTTATTATCACATGCTTCCAGATCATTGTAAAAAATATCAGGAAATTGTTGTTTTGTAAACACTTACAGGAAGCACAGTTGTTTTCTAAACAGCTACAAGCAGGAAGCACACTTGTTCAGTAAACAGTTACAAGAAGCACTCCTGTTTCGAAAACATCTGTAAAAATCTAGTCACTAAATCGAAAAATTAGAATGTCAGTTTCATTTGTGAAAACTAAAAATAATAATTCTATGTAACTTAGTGAAATAAATAAAAAGATTACCAAAACCATAGAAGGAATATAAACATTGTGAGAAATTCATGGGACTTCATGGGAGTACATGGGAAAGACAGACAACAGTGGACTTTAAAAGTCCACACCGAGATTATCTAGATGACTGAAGTAAGAATTGAGAAGCAGAAGGCTCTCACCCCATCCGTCATTCCCTCCGGCCAGTGCCTGCATGAAACTTGGGACCAAATATACCATACCTGGAATTTACAGGAGAGAAATAAGTGGATGGAGGGCATGTGCCGCAATAGACCACTACCACTTATTAGTACTGTTCCTACCTGGACTATTCGCGTTACTCCATTGCCGCTCACAAAGCTGTGTACCAGTGGGTCTACTTCAAGGCACCCCCTTGAAGGGGGATTAAGGAACAGAAGAGAGAGAGAGAGAGAGAGAGAGAGAGAGAGAGAGAGAGAGAGAGAGAGAGAGAGAGAGAGAGAGAGGAGGAAGCAGGCATGTGTGCTTGTATGTATGCAAATGTGTTTGGAAGGGCAGATTAATACATGCGTAAGGCACTTGGGCATAGCTCTGTGTGTGTTTATTTTCCCGAGTTCCTCTTAACGTTTATATATGGAAAGTACAATCCATACCTATAGATCTATAGCTGAAACATAGAAATATATGTATATTAAACATTCGTAGATAGAAGAGCTCAAAAAAACTCCTCATAGTAACATCCTGTCCATCAGATCTACATTACGCCTTACATTTCAAGAGAATCTTCTTAAATAATCGAGATAGCTCCTTGGCAGTTGATTTCTCAGTCCTCTTATTCCTTCTTTCCCCTCCTCCTCCTCCTACTTTTCCTCCCGTACCTCCTCCACTTCCTATTGCTGTTGGTGCTGCTGATCCTCCTCCTCCTTCTCCTTCTCCTCCATCCAATAGCCAAAACAAAGTACTTATGCAGGGGACGGTAGACCCTCCTCCAGCCCCAGCCCGACACACTCAAAGCCACAGCCACTGATCATTGAATCCGTAATCCAGATATCGAGGTAAAAACTCTTAAACGAACGTCGAACATAAGTTTTTCCTTTTTGGAGAAGCCGGCCACCTTCACCGTGAAGGAATTTTTAGCTGGTGGAATACATTTAAGGAGTGTGTCACGGGCGGTATGCTGTGTTGCGCCTCTGTTGAGTTTCAATGGAGGTTATACCTCGGCAGTGTTCAATGGTTGCACTTCTATGAGATTATACAAGTTAGTGAATAATGCAAGTAGATGTTGCTTTAAGTCACTCTCTCTCTCTCTCTCTCTCTCTCTCTCTCTCTCTCTCTCTCTCTCTCTCTCTCTCTCTCTCTCTCTCTCTCTTTCTCTCTCTTTCTCTCTCTCTCCATCTCTCTCTTTCTCTCTCTCTCTCTCAAAATGACTGCCATCTATCGTCACCATCGATAACTTTAGCGACAAGGAGGTACTGGCGGTGATAGCAATGGTCGCAGTGAAAACCATTTAAAGTTGGAGTCAATCTCCAACTTTTCCATCAAATTTATCCATTCATAGAGTAAAATTCTCGTTTAGAGCCTCTAACGCTATGCATGCCATGTAAGAGAAAATATCTTATATTGTCTTCAGTGATGTATGGCCGCAGGTAGTGGAGATTTAGTGATGAATTTGTGTAGGAGAGCTAGCCAAGGAGTGGGTAGCGGATCTGCCTGCATCTTGCAACCCAACTGGGGAGTGTTGCTGCTTCAGCCGCTGAGTTCCCAACACCGCTACTTATTAGCGATATTAGCGCTCGTCGAACAGTCTCTTAAAAGACTGTCAGCGAGTAGGTCTCAGGGAGACTTTATCTCCAAATTTCCATGCGCTTACTCAGGGAAATGGGGAGGAGGGGGGACGCGAGAGGCATAAGAGAGAGGTCATAGAAATGGGTGAGAAGGAGAATTCAGAGAGACTTGAGGAGACGAAAGGGAGTGAGAGAAGGGGTGGAGGGAGGCGGTAGCTGTCTGGCTCTGACGTGACCGCCTCGTCATTTGAATACGTCACCCGCATGCCCGCCGACCGCTAACAATGAGCAGCTTGAGTTACCCCTTCCAGCTCCTGTTCTAATGTTCTGCAAGGTTCCTCTCTCCTGGATGGTGTTCTGCAAGATTTCTCCTCTTCCTGTCTAATGTTCTGCAAAGATCCTCATTTCTGGCTGGTATTATGAAAGGTTTCCCCCTTCCTGACTGATGTTCTGGAAGGCTCTTCACTCCTGGCTGGTGTTCTGCAAGGTTCCTCACTCCTGGCTGGTGTTCTGCAAGGTTCCTCACTCCTGGCTGGTGTTCTGCAAGGTTCCTCACTCCTGGCTGGTGTTCTGCAAGGTTCCTCACTCCTGTCTGGTGTTCTGCAAGGTTCCTCACTCCTGGCTGATGTTCTGCAAGGTATCCTCCTTGCTGGCTGATGTTCTGCAAGGTTCTTCCATCGTAATTGCTGCCTCATTATCTGTTGAATGTTCTTCCTTCTCTCTTCTTGTTCTGATGTCTTCACTGAGTTCTTGCCTTCATGTCATTCATTTTCCTGTTTCCTTCACTGTCGGTCCTGCAGATTTTATGCTTTATTTGTTTATCATGTAAAAATCTAGCTACTGGAGTTCCTTCCTGCCTGCTTGAGTACGTCCTGCCTGTCTGCCTGAGTCCCTCCTGATTGCTTAACTGAGTCCTTTCCTGCCTGGCTTTCTGACTTCCTCTATACCTGACGACTGGATTACCTCACTCCATATCCACTCACCTTTTTTTTTTCTTTACCAACTTTCTGTTACTTCATATTTTTCTTTCAGCTCACTCAGCTCTGCAGCATTGGAAGGGAAATTATCGACAAGAGACATCGTTATACCCTGGCGGATCCTGTAGGACCTTGACAAAATAAAAAACAAGAGACACCAATACTTTGTGGTGTAGCGACATGAAGAATTGATGAGTAAGACACATGTGGGACACTTAGGTATCTCTATTAACTCTATCAAAGCTAGGTCTCTTTATTAACAATAATACATATCTTTCATAGTGATATTAAAGATGCCTGGGTATTGCCCGTGTGTCTCACCAATAAACTTGTTGGTATTGGGTATCATTTATAACATAAAACAGGGAGAGTTAAACTTTCATTGAGAGAGTTGGAGTATCCGTTTATGGACAGTGGCAACCCACAGCTCTACAGGTGGGGGAGGTGGAGTACCCGCGTGTGGACAGGGTCAACCCACAATCCTGCAGGTGGGGGAGGTGGAGTACCCGCGTGTGGACAGGGTCAACCCACAATCCTGCAGGTGGGGGAGGTGGAGTACCCGCGTGTGGACAGGGTCAACCCACAATTCTGCAGGTGGGGGAGGTAGAGTACCCACGTGTGGACAGGGTCAACCCACAGCCCTGCAGAGCTTCCTGACATTATGCAGCCTCGCTGATGACAATACACTAACTCGCTCCTGTGATGCAGATTTGGCCCGAGCCCCGAACACAAAGCAGCTGGCTAGGGCGAGAGGGAGGAAAGAGGGGTCGCGGAGAAAGGGGTATTGAGGGAGAAATGGGAGAGGCAGGGAGAACGAGGGAGGGAAGAGAGAGGAGGGTAGATTAGACAGGTAGGCGGGGCTGGCTTAGGGAGGGGCATGGGTAGACGCAGCATACCCCAGCTTCCCTCCAGTATGCTAATGAGCCACACCTCAGCACACTGAGGACTCATCCTGCGAGCTGAGATACCCTATCCAGGTCAGTGTGCGCGGAGACCAGCGTCAGGAAGGTGCTGTGTCGCCTTTGGATCTACAACAAAAATTTGATTCTTGGTGAACCCATATAGAAAAAAAAATGCAAACCTGTGAAATGTTTTCGTGTGTTCCAGCAATACTTGGAAGCAGGACATTCATGGTGTTTAAAATGTGAAAATAGCGAATGATGGATATTTTCTGGTCCATTTGTGGTAAAATTTGTCAAAATTTACAAGTTAACTAACTTTTTGAAACGTAAAGTGATGTAGAATCGAGTAAACTCAGACTGAGAAAGATCATATTAAACTGCTACAAAAGAAGGTAGACAGATAAATAGATAGATAGAATGATAGAGAGAGAGAGAGAGTGTGTGTGTGTGTGTTAGCTAGTTACCTAGATAATCATTATCTGTCACAGACTTGGCCTGTTCTGTGTGTGTGTGTGTGAGTGTGTGTGTATGTTTTATTTACCAGTTGTTAAAGGCCTCTTCACTGATCGCTACTAGGTCCTCTCTCTCCCTGCTCCGTGAGCTTTATCATACCTTGTCTTAAAGGTATGTATGGTTTCTGCCTCCACTACCTCACTTTCCAGACTATTCCACTTCCTGACAACTCTGTGACTGAAAAAATACTTCCTAACATCCCTTTGACTCATCTGAGTCTTCAACTTCCAATTGTGACCCCTTGTTTCTGTGTCCCATCTCTGGAACATCCTGTCTCTGTCCACCTTATCTATTCCTCGCAATATTTTGTATGTCGTTATCATGTGTACCCTAACCCTCCTGTCATCCAGTGTCGTCAGGCCTATTTCCCTTAACCTTTCTTCGTAGGACATTCCCCTTAGCTCTGGAACTAGCCTTGCTGCAAACCTTTGCACTGTACTCACCTAATTGTACTCACCTAATTGTGGTTGCAGGGGTCGAGACTCAGCTCCTGGCCCCGCCTCTTTGCTGTCCGCTACTGGGTCTCTGCTCTCCTGCTCCATGAGCTTTATCATACCTTGTCTTAAAACTATGTATAGTTCCCGCCTCCACTATATCGTTCGCTAGACTATTCCACTTCCTAACTACTCTATGGCTAAGGAAGTGCTTCTTAACATCCGTTTGACTCATCTGAGTCTTCTGCTTCCAGTTGTGTCCCCTTGTTTCTGTATTCCCTCTCTGGAACATCCTGTCACTATCTACCTTGTCGATTCCCTGCAGTATTTTGTATGTCGTTATCATGTCTCCTCTAACCCTTCTGTCCTCCAGTGTTGTTAGTCCTATTTCCCTCAACCTTTCTTCATATGGCATTCCCCTGAGCTGTGGAACTAGCCTTGTCGCAAGCCTTTGCACTTTCTCTAATTTCTTGACGTGCTTGACCAGGTGTGGGTTCCAGACTGGTGCTGCATACTCTAGTATGGGCCTGACGTACACGGTGTACAGTGTCTTGAACGATTCCTTGTTAAGGTAACGGAACGCTAATCTTAGGTTTGCCAGTCGCCCATATGCTGCCGCGGTTATCTGGTTGATGTGTGTTTCCGGAGACGTGCTTGGCGTTATACTCACCCCAAGATCTTTCTCCTTTGATGAGGTTTGTAGCCTTTGTCCACCTAGCCTGTACTCTGTCAGCGGTCTTCTTTGCCCTTCTCCGATCCTCATGACTTTGCATTTGGTGGGGTTAAGTTCGAGAAGCCAGTTGCTAGACCAGATGTCAAGCTTGTCCAGGTCTCTTTGTAGTCCTGCTTGGTCTTCATCCGATGTGATTTTCCTCATTAATTTCACATCATCTGCGAACAGAGACACTTCTGAGTCTATCCCGTCCGTCATGTCATTCACATATACCAAGAATAGCACTGGTCCTAGGACTGACCCCTGCGGTACACCGCTCGTCACCGGCGCCCACTGTTAGTTATCATTTTGTCCTAGGCACATGTCGATTAGACACTAGGCCTGTTGTATGTATGTTGTGTGTGTGTGTGTGTGTAACGAAACACTTCGAAATGTTTCGGCCCCGCCGGGAATTGAACCCGGGCCCTCCGTGCGTGAAGCAAGAACGCTAGCCACCATGCCATCGGGGCGTGATACCTCATCACGCACCATGACCCGTTGTTGCCTCCCTGTGAGGTATTTCCTGATCCATTCCAGTGCCCTTCCTGTTATACACGCTTGGTCTTCCAACTTCCTTACTAATCTCATATGAGGAACTGTGTCGAAGGCCTTCCTGCAGTCCAGGAAAATGCAGTCAACCCACCCTTCTCTCTCTTGCCTTACCTCTGTTACTTTATCATAGAACTCCAGGAGGTTTGTTACACAGGATTTGCCTTCCCTGAATCCGTGCTGTCTGTCGTTGATTATCTTGTTCTGCTCCAGATGCTCCACCATTCTTTTCCTGATGATTTTCTCTAAGACTTTGCACACTATACACGTAAGTGACACTGGTCTATAGTTTAGTGTACTGTGTGTGTGTGTGTGTGTGTGTGTGTACATGTGTGTGTACTAGTTTTGTACTCACCTATTTGGGGTTACAGGAGTCGTGTACTCACCTAGTTGTACTCACCTAGTTTTGGTTGCAGGGGTCGATTCATAGCTCCTGGCCCCGCCTCTTCACTGGCCGCTACTGAGTCACTCTCCCTTCGCTATGAGCCTTATCATACCTCTTCGTGTGTATGTGTGTGTGTGTGGGAGAGAGAGAGAGAGAGAGAGAGAGAGAGAGAGAGAGAGAGAGAGAGAGCCCTGGATCCTGCTAGTGAGGAGTAATAGCTTTAGAAAGTGACAGAAATAAAGTACGAAAAAAAGAGCATCATTGAGCGTGTGCTTCGCATTGATGGTATCACCGACACCTCCTGAGAAAGTCTGACTGTAGCGGGACCCGCTGAGGAAAGTGCCAATGTAGTGGCTCTTTCCTAAGAGTGTCTCTATTACCGGAACGCCTGAGACAGTGCCAATGTCACTGGATCCTTGGAGGAAGTGTTATTTTGATGGAACCTCTTGAGAAAGTGCAGCTGAGATGGAACTTCTTGAGAGTTCCACTTAGGAGGAACCTACTGCGAAAGTGCCGCTGTAGTCGAATCCTCAGAAAAAAGAGGCATCATTGAGTAAGAAAATTGTCGTCTTTGCATGATTTAGTTTTAACACATCCACGATTGAACATCTGTTGAATATAGCAAAAAGGCGTTAAAAAAGTCTCCATCTGTGTACGTTTTTTGTACGAATTGTCAGCGGAATCTTTTTGGTAAGCCAAATGACTCATGTTTCTACGTGTGCTTGTCACTCGTGGTTGTGACTGTGCTTAAGACTTAAGTTTGCATCTGTTTATGACTCATGGTTGGGTGTCTGTCTAAGAATCAAGTTGATATTCCTATGACTAATGTTTATATGTATGCCTGCGACTCGTTGAATATTTATTTTCATTCCTATGAATTTTATTTGCGTGAATGCCTAAGACTCATGACTGTGTGGTGGTCTGAGATTCATGTATTAGTGTGTAGTAGTTATTATCATTATAATAATCGTATACAATACCAACAAGAGGAGGAATTTGACACTTGTGCAACACAGTTGTTGGTGTTGGTGAACATAATGTTCATATTTCTAGTTCGTTCGTGTATTTCATTTCTCTAGTTAACACTTTCAAGTAGTAGCCATTATAGTACAGTAGTAGAACATAGGTTTAGAACTCCCTTGGCATCGAGTTCGAATCCCGTCAAGTCCTTGAAAACTTTCAGCCTTTCCACGCGTATTACAAGTTTATGTCTCCTGAAGAATTTCATGTTATTCCACGCACTGGGAGAAGGTGGCGGTCCCATTTTATATCAAACAGTTTAATTAATCTTATAAATTAAAAGTCAAAAGTACCATGGTAGGAACAATACCTTCAGCAACTAACCTTCAGTTTAGTGACTGAAACAGTATACAACTAACCCACAATACAGTGGCTGAAGCAAAACACAACTAATCAGAGAAAGACTCGTTAACAGTCCAGAACGGACCGAGACGTCATCTCCCCGAGATCTGGCCTAGCAGATAATCTTATGATAATGAAATAATCATTAAACGTTAGATTAAAGAACAAATGTGTAACTAATGTGACGTTTCATTGTGGTAACGTTTCGCTGTCCAGGAACTTGGTCAAGCTGTTGCAAAAACAATATAAAGATACACTGGGTCCTTGAAAAAGCTCTTGGACAGGGAAACGTTGCCAAAGTGAAATGTCACGTTAGTTATACGTGTGTCCTTTTTACCTAATATATTGTCGGCAATTACACCATTATTATTATTATTATTATTATTATTATTATTATTATTATTATTATTATTATTATTATTATTATTATTATTATCATTATTATTATTATTATTATTATTATTGTTATTATTATTATTATTATTATTATTATTATTATTATTATTATTATTATTATTATTATTATTATTACAAAACAATTCAACCAAGTTGAACTGTGTTATGTATTCTTAAGTCACGTTATTTTTATTGGTCGTGTGAAGTTTAAACTGAATCTTGAAGACTTGGTTAAACAAACATGGGACTAACTGGGGGTAAGATCTGCCTAGCATGGGCCACTAGGATTACTGAAGTGCTCTTCTATTCTTTTGTTCTTCCTGCGTCAAGTAGGAAGAACAAAAGAATAGAAGAGCACTGCAGTATGCCTAGTGGCCCATGCTAGGCAGATCTTACCCCCAATTAGCCCCATATTTGTCTAATCAAGTCTTCAAACCACACAATAACGTAGGTATTCACTTTGGTTGCTTGGTAGTGTGTGTTTTGCTGTGATGATCCTTGCTTGAAGTGGTGATGCGTCTATTTGCTCTGCTGCGTGATATGCGTTACTGTACTCACCTGTAGGTGGTAGCAGGGATCGAATCACCGCTCCTGATCCCGACTCTTCGCTGGCTTGAAGAGGGGATGCTTGGCAATGTTCTGCTGTTTAGTGTTACAATATTATAAAAAGCTTTTCGTCTTCTTTACATGTAAATATTTAAGCTATCATCTCTTCTTCCTCCTTCTCCTCCTCCTTGCTCACTCGTTATTCTTGACGTTCATCTTCGCTTTGTCATGAGTTGAGACACTTCTTGCAAATTTTCCTCTCCTTGACACATTTTTTTAAGGGTCGGGATTATATATATATATATACATATTTAAGATATAAATATGCCATGCAACCTTGTTTCTGTCTCTTTGTCTTTCTCTGTCTCTGGCTGTCTGTCTGTCTGTTTGTCTGTCTGTCTGTGTTTCTGTCTGTCTGTCTGTCTGTCTGTCTGTCTTCTCTCTCTCTCTCTCTCTCTCTCTCTCTCTCTCTCTCTCTCTCTCTCTCTCTCTCTCTCTCTCTCTCTCTCTCTCTCTCTCTCATATTTTGTTCTTGGCACTAATAATTATCTATCATATTATTACTATTCATCATCATCATCATCATCATCATCATATTATTATTATTATTATTATTATTATTATTATTATTATTATTATTATTATTATTATTATTATTATTATTATTATTATTATTATTATTATTATCAAAATAACTTACTATAATTTTGATTATGTTTCTCATCCATTCTCATCTAATTAATCTAGTTAGAAAATTATACATTATAATGACCTAACTGTTCATTAAAATTATTCATACACTCATGTGGTCGTTACAAACGCTTGTATCCTACGCAATTTTACGCTAATCATTCGCGTACATACCCAGGCATACCCTTACATCCAGGTCTCATATACCGACATACACTAACTACGTATCATGCTCATTATATAAACATCGGCTAATTATTCACAAAACATGTGACAAATTAAAAGAATGATAATTATAAAAGAGTAAAAAGTAAAAAAAAAGGGCATTGACATGTAACATTTATAATAAAAAATGAACTGAAAACGACAATAATATTTTTGACTAAATCATGCGTATATTTGGGCATGATAGGCTCAGTTTACTTGTTTGTTAATCCATGGATTATGCCACAGGAGCTCAGACCTGGCCTCCTGCTTAGCCAACTGATCAGTCAGGCTGTTGGTACTCGCCGCTGCACCAAGTCTAGCATAGGTAGGGACCGAGAAGGAAGAAATTAAGACTTCGAGGCATGACAACATAGTAATTCTTGGAGATTTTAACGTTATTGAAATTGACTGGATTTCTTTGACTGTGAATCTAGAATCAAACGACTTCCTAGAAGTAATACTGCAGTAATTGTTGTAAATAATTTTCGACAGATCCACAGTTTGGCTGATTATGATTTTTTTTTTTTCAAGGAGAAAGAGGAACTTATCAAATTCCATCATAAAAATCGTAATCCATCACGAATACTTTTGTTTTTAAACATGAAATGAAAGGATCTATAAAAAATTCCTGGATCGTCTGAGCTTATTGAGATATCTTTTAGTATGTTTCTTGCACATGTGTTTTTTATCATGGGTATTTTTTAATCGTCTTTCATGACCCCAGCTCACGTTAGGAGTGATGTTAGAGGTACCTATCTTAAAGTAGCTTTTACCCTTATGTTAGTTCCTAACTTCATGGTAGTTGCTGCATTCAGGGTGGCTTCCATCATGGTAGCTTCCTTCATTGTAGCTGCTACCTTCATAATAGGCATTTTCAGTGCAAAGATCTGGAGCTTAACCTCTCCATTACGAAGTTGTTGTGGTCGAACACTGGATTAATTTAGCTTATTTATATGTCGGTATATATAAGTATAATTATCATGCATAGTAACCTAGGATAACCCCCCCAAAAAAAAAATCTGATAAAGTGACTTATTTCCATTGTGGATGTTTAACCCTTGTATTGGTCAGTCATTTGAAACGCATACCTGACAATGACTTATGACTGATGCTGCCAAGAAACGTCAATTTTCTATCACTAGCCTTCTTAGAAACGTCAAATGTCGAATATTATTATTCTTAAAAGCGTCAGTTGTCTAGTATTCTTCTCAGAAACGTCAAATTTCTATTTTTATTTTTCTTAGAAACGTCAAATGTCTATTACTATTCTTAGAAACGTCAATTGTCTATTACTTTTCTTCTTAGAAACGTCAAATGTCTATTATTATTCTTAGAAACGTCAATTATCTATTACTTTTCTTCTTAGAAACGTCAATTGTCTATTGCTATTTTTCTTAGAAACGTCAAAGAAGGATCTCCAATTTTCCTAGAAACGAGAATCAGTTTCTAACTTTCTTAGAAATGTCAAGTGTCTATTAATTTCTATCTCAAAAATAATCTTAGGAATAATAGGGAAGAAGATTATATCAAACAATAAAAAGCAAACAAAACATGAACAATAAACACTAATAGAGGAAAAAAACTAACTTGGATTAATCAAGAAAAAAAATAGAAATAATCAAGGAAAAACATTACTAGGCATAATAAAAAAACATAATTAGGAACAATCAAGAAAATAACATAACTAGGAATAATCAAGAAAAACCTAATTAGGAATAATCAAGAAAAAATATAACTAGGAATAATCGAGGATAATTTAAGCAACTGCAATGCTATCAGTTGGATTATTATTGTCATTATGTAGATGAATGGTTCAAAGAACCGACAAGTTGTTAAATTAGACACATATGCAACACTTGGGTATCTTTATTGAGGAAAACGTTTCGCCACACAGTGGCTTCATCAGTGGCGAAACGTTTTCCTCAATAAAGATACCCAAGTGTTGCATATGTGTCTAATTTAACAACATTATTGTCATTTTCTTCTTCTTCTTCTTCTTCTTCTTCTTCTTCTTCTTCTTCTTCTTCTTATTATTATTATTATTATTATTATTATTATTATTATTATTATTATTGTTGTTATTAGTTTATAATTATATTTATTTTGAACTCTAAACCCGTAGGGGAATGGAAGGTAATGAGGTTTTATCCAAAATAATGACAGCTCCAGCTCCTTGGATCAAAAACCCTCAACGGGCCTCTCGGCACGATCCTCTGAAGGGTCAGTCAACAGAAAAGGCAGCAACAGTAATATGGACTAGAAATAATTTATTATTCAATGGCTATTAGAGGTCGTAACTGAAGCAACAGTGACAACGGCAAAAACAACAGGAAACAGCTTACGCGTCAAGCAACAGGAAACAGCAAAATAACAGAAGTAGCGATGTGCATAAAAAAAAAGAAGAGACGCTCAGAAGAACGAGAGTAACAGAAGCGGCGATAAGAGAAGAAGCGGAAACAGCAGAAATAACAATAGTATCAGCTGCATAAACAGACCCTAACAGCAACATGGATAGATCTAACGGCAATCTAGCAACAGTAGCAGCAGCGGAAGCAGCAACAGTATTAGCGCAACTGCAATATCAACAGAAGCAAAAGTAACAGGAGCAGCAACAGCAGTACCACAGCTCCAACGGGAGCAGTAATATCAGCAGCAACATTAGCACAACGGCAACAACAACCACATAACAGCAGCAATAGTGCTACAACAACAACGGCAGCAACAGTAATACCAGCAGCACCAATAGTAACAGTACCAGCAGCACAGCATAGGCGCAACACAACGCAAGTAGCAGTAGCAGCACCAGCGGCACAGCATAGGCGCAACACAACGCAAGTAGCAGTAGCAGCACCAGCGGCACAGCATAGGCGCAACACAACGCAAGTAGCAGCACCAGCAGCACAGCATAGGAAGCAACAGCAGCAGAAGCGCCCCCAGCGCCCCGTCAGTAGCAGGAGGGGAGAGAAGTCCTCGGGGAGGAAGGAAGGGATGGCAGTGGGCGTGGTGAGAGGGTGACTGTGGGCGCGGCGCGTTGGGGAGACAGACAGACAGACAGACAGAGACAGACAACAAATAGATAAACCGACTGAGACAGATTAACTGGGACAGGCTGACAAAGACATAGACTGACTGACAGAGACAGACTAGACAGACTAGACTGGAATAGCCAGACTAGACTGGAATAGCCAGACTAGACTGAACTAATAGAGACAGACTGACAGAGACAGACAGAAAGTAATAAGCAGACCAAAAATAAAGAGACAAGAGGAAAAAGTAGAAAAGAGAGAGAAAAAGGTGCAGAGGGAGAGAGACAGTGAGAAAGAGACAGATAAAGAAGGCAATATACAGAGACAGACAGAACATATATTAGCATTCACCAGTGGTCATCTGGAGGTGGAGGGGGAGAGAGAGAACCCGATGTGTGCCTGTCCTCGACATCTGCTTGGGTAAGGCCGGACGGTGACTGGCTGGCAGGACAGCAGGGAGGACAGGCCAGTGGTCGCGGCTCGCGTCCAGTGGTCAGAGGGGCGGGTCTATGGACACCTTGGCCAGTGGTCAGCCTGGACGGCGTATGGTCCAGCGCGTGGCCGCCATTGTTGCCTGTCCACCATTACTCTCAGTGACGGGGGCTGTCCACTGGCTACCGCTTCCCTCATACGGTAATCCAAAGCGCCAGCCATTTTTTTAACGCTATCCTTGGCTGGTTGAGATATGTTATATCAACACAAACAAATGTGAAATAAGACACGTGAGCAGCATTAGGAAATTTATTGACAAAACGTTTCGCCATGCTTCAGTCTTAGGCTGAAAAAGCCATTAGTGATGAAACGTTTAATCCTTTGCTGTTTCGAAGTCAAATTATTGATACTGTAATTGTAAAGCAATAAGTAATAACTCAGAGGCACCACTAGGAAGGTTAGCATAGGAACCACTGTGGTGGTGCCTATGCTAACCTTCCTTTGGTGTAGAAATATATCTAGTTGGGTGAATCTTACTGAAGCTAGTTGGCCCAGTGGCTAAAGCGACGGTCTGGAGTTTTGAGACTCTGATAGTGGGTTCTAACCCCACCCGTGGTATGGTTTCATACGAAGAAAGATTCAAAATACTTAACCTTTTCTCTCTTAGGAAACAGAAAATTCGAGATTTCATTCAGACTAAGATATATGATAGTTTTGATGCATTCAAACACGAAATTTGAAGTTCAAAGTCAGTCAATAACTCAAAACATTGGGATGAAACTTGACAAGAAATGCAAGACGGCCGTGTATACATTTACTTTTTGCCAACAGAATTATAACAGTTGTAGTTGGGGCAATCATAACATTGGCACATGTTTCATGGCGTTTGTGAATGGCCCTCCTACATAGTGACCGTGTAAAAAAACTCATGTCGGCACTGTCTGTATTCGCGGCAGTGAATACAAGCTTTGAAAATAGAAGATGTGTGGGGGATGAATTTGTGGCTTCTGAAAAGTGTTCCGAAACTGATCAGGGTATCTGTTTTGTCGTGTCCAATTGCACTACAGTATCCAGAAGTAACACTAGCAATAACTAGAAGTGGAACCACTGGTACACAGAACTCTGTAGGTGGCAATGCAGTGACATGAATATTGCGGTAGGAACAATACTAAAAATTAGAAGTTCGTAACCCTTGCCTTGCAACTACTTTTATCTCGCCTATAAATTCAATGCCACTTTTCACTATTGTATTGCATGTGATAGAGATATTGAAGGTGCTGCAACATTATTCTGCTTTCTATCCATGCTTCATCCAGATAATAGATGATAGTCTGTAGCCTAGATAGAAGTAGATCAGTTCTTGTCAACCTTGGTAAGATTTTTCACTATCTGGAGGCGCCATGTTAGGTGAAATCCACATTCCAGAGTGGAGTGGCGATAAGAAAAATACACTTGTTTTATAACCTAAATCCATTACCGGTTATTTAAAGTGTATTAACACTAGTAGCAAAACTAAATGGAATATATCAGTCAAAAGAATTTATGCTTGATAAATTAAAAACAACCATTTAATGGACAAAATTTCATACAGTTAATGATTTTTTTGTTACGTTTCATGTATCGGGTTAACCCAGGAGAGAGTGATCATCACTTCTTCGATAGCCACACGCATTAGTGTCGACAAATGGGATATTGAGTCCTCAGCAAACGATAGCATTGACTGTCCTGGTGCCGAGAGGCAAGGAACAAGCAATACAGGACCATTACTACGAGTAGATTGTAAGATATTTACTATTTAATATCCAGTAGGTCGTTCCGCTTCTTCCTTTTGACAGTGACAAATGTTCAAAATTCTTTTTCCCATAGGTACACACTCGGCATACGACAAAGCTGGGTCATGGATTCATTCGCCACAGTCAAGTACTCAGGGACTTTCAGCAGAAGCACCCGAAAATCTCCATAGTATGATATTCTGATGCTATCATTGCAATGTTAACTGATTTTGAAGCCAATGTTGTCATACCTGTGTACGAAGGTAGGAACAGAGAAAAGCAAATGGAGGGGCATATACAGTAGATCTTCGGCAACTGTACTAAATTGGGTCACTCCTGTGTCACCCCAGCACCGGGTCACCCATGGCTCACCTGGGATACCCTAGGGTGACTAATCATTCCTGTTGAAAAACACTGAAGTAGAGAGTTCTTAGTAAAGAGCCTCGGTGTAAACTTTAAAGTCCCTTGCTATTCGTTCTCTCCATGTTCTCTCATGTTATATAAGCAACAGAATGTTCTAGAGGAGGGAATCAGGAACAAAAGAACACAGCTGGAAGCTAAAGACACAGATGAGTCACAGAGATGTTAGGAAGTATTTCTTCAGCCTAAGAGTGTTGAGGAAGTGAAATGACCTGTTTAGAACAATGACAGAGGCAGGATACATACCAGACTTTGTGAAGTTGGTGACACCGCTGTACACTGAAACAGCCAAAGGCACTTAACCTATTTAGGCACTATGGTAGAATGTTCACTCGCACGATGAGTGGCGCTGCCTTGTAAGCTCGCTTTTAAAAGCAAAATTCTAAAATTTGAAGGCAAGATGATAATTCTTGCAGATCCAGTTGTTTCGACTCATACAGCACTCGAGCTGCATGAGTTCGTACGCTAGTGCCATGTCAGGGGCGTAATGAAAATAATAAATGCGTAATATGTTTTTAAAAATCATTTATTTTGTCGCCTCCTGCACAGGAGGCGACACCCTGTGAAATGCGCTCGTGTGTGTGTGTGTGTGTGTGTGTGTGTGTGTGTGTGTACTCACCTAGTTGTGGTTGCAGGGGTCGAGTCATAGCTCCTGTGTGTGTGAACATGCGTGCTGACATCAGTCAACCTTGAGTATTGAAATTAAGTTTGATTATTATTAAATATAACGACGAGAATGGATAAGCTTTTACCAATTAATGAGAATTTGTAAAATTAAAAATAACTTCTTAGAAAGCATACATTTTTTTTCCGTCTCTACATAATTAGGTAACGTAAATTTTCACCACTGCTGTACCCATCACAAGCATATATTCACTCTGCTGGACACATCACCAGCATAACCATACAACATTATGTATGGATCCACCAGTCACTAGTGGACAAAGGCCTCCCCAAATCTTTCCACAGTTTCCTTTCTTGAACCTTTATATGCGCGCCGGAGGCCTAAAAATCTCCTTATCAAATCTGGCCATCTTGTTGCTGATCTCTCCTTTGATCTCCTCCCATCTCGTGGAAGCCATTCAAATATATCCTTATATATCCTTAGACCTGAGCTCATTCATTCTTCTAGCGGCGGAACAGTGGACCAGGGAAATATCTGATTGGATTACAGGAGACAGAAAAGTTAAAAAAAATGGATAACTACCTTATAGAATTATATATATATATATATATATATATATATATATATATATATATATATATATATATATATATATATATATATATATATATATAATATATATATATATATATATATATATATATATATATATATATATATATATATATATATATATATATATTATATATATATATATATATATATATATATATATATATATATATATATATATATATATATATATATATATATATATATATATATATATATATATATATATATATATATATATATATATATATATATATATATTCCCGCCACTTCCCTTCCCTCCACTTCCTTATCCTCTTTCAAAATCCCACTGCTTTATTATCCTCTCTTCTTTACCAAACAGTTTATTCCCTCTTCCATCCCTACCACTTCCTTCTATCTCACTTATTCTTCAGCATTAAGTCTGGTATTGCTTGTGCTCAGTTGGTTGTGTATATATATATATATATATATATATATATATATATATATATATATATATATATATATATATATATATATATATATATATATATATATATATGCAGAAGCAGTTGCAGCGGCAGCAGCAGTAACAATAACAACAGCAGTAATAATAACAGCAGCGGTAACAACAGCAGCAGTAATATAACAGCTGCATTAACAATAACAGCAGCAGTAACATAGCAGCAGCAGCAGCAGCAGCAGCAATAACGGCAGCAATAACAATAACTGTACAGACCTGTGTCGGGTCATTCACTCTCGTGTTGTCAAACCTGTTTCAGTAATTTAAGTACAATTTGGCTTCGTAAGCTTTCATGATTCCTCACGCCTGTATGACTTCAAAAAAAAAAAAAATTCACCCGAGCTAAACCACCATGTCAACAAATCATTAAAAAAAAATACTCCTCAAATTTCGCAAAAAAAAAAAAATCTTTTAAAATGGCAAAGGTATTTTTAAACATTTTCTTTCTGTGTTTCCAAGCAAAGGAAACTTTTTAAAAAAATCAAACTTGCGAACCGCGATGGAGTATATCGCGTATACCCAAGCATTTCCAGAAGTCTATTTGTAGGAGAATAAATCAATTTCCCTCCTATATCGGACGGGAATGTGAATGTCGACTGCTGGTTGGATCACAGGAGGCAGCTAGCACTACCACATGGGGAGAGACCTTCAACGTTTCCAAACATTTCTGATTCTCGGGAAATGTAATAATGTGGCTGTGGCTTCCCTTTCTTCCGCTCCTGCTGGTTGCTGGTTGGTTGTGTGTGGTTGTGGAAGTAGGTGGTTCTCGTAGGGTGTGGTGATTGGTTGTGAGTGGTTGGTGAATTGGGCTGTGTAGGTGGGTCTCGTAGGGATGATATAGTTGAGTAAAGTGGCTTGGTGTAGGTGGTCAGTGGACACAAGTGAGAGTAGGTGGCTCGGTTGGCAACACACTCAGCTCACACAATGAGTGTCCGTAAGTAGGTACTTGGGTGTTAGTCGACTGTTGTGGGTCACATCCTGAGATACGACTGGGCTTTGAAATGGGCTGAGGCAGGAGAACAGCTCTTAGCCTGAAAATTTGATTTGTGTCAAAAAGGGATGGGTGGTGGTAGTCGTGATTGTGGTAGTGGTGTTAGTCGTGATTGTGGTAGTGGTAATAGAAGTGAAGGTGGCGCTGGTTGTAGTGGTGATTGTGGTGGCAGCAACTGCTAAACCTGGTGGTGCTGAAGCTGTAAAAGTGAAGCTCTGCAATCCCATTAATGGCTTCAATATTACCTAAATTTCACCTAAGGTAGAAGAGAGGACGTAGAGTTAAGAACTATCCCCCTCTCCTCCTTCCTCTTCTCATTTATACCCTCGTCCAGATTTTACCTCATCTTCCTCTCGGTTGGTTCCATTTCTCTTCGAATTTAAGGAAAGACAGATCCCTTCCTTATTAAATAAAAGGGGAAATTGACCCCCTTCCTCTCTTTATCTAGACATTTTTCGGTAAATTTAAGTAAATTAGCTTCTTCCTTATCAAATTTAAGGTGAACCTGACCCTCCCTTTTCAAATTTCAGAAGAAACTGACCTCATCTCCTTTCAATCTTTCATTTATTTTATTTAAATAAAAAAGCCTGACCCTTCCCGTTTCAATCTTCCCCTCTGTCATCCAATTTAAAGGGTCTGAACGCCCCTTCCCTCTCAGCTTTCCCCTTTCTCATCAAATTTAAAGGGGGACCTGACCATTTCTCCATCCAACATTCACACGTCACTATCGAGGGTCCTGCGGATTCGTCAAATACTTTGTTTAATATTGTTCGTATTGAATATTCCTGTGAAATTCTATTTAGAACTCTTTCCCTTTCTAGTGAAAGATTAGAGAGAGAGAGAGAGAAAGAGAGAGAGAGAGAGAGAGAGAGAGAGAGAGAGAGAGAGAGAGAGAGAGAGAGCGAGACAGTCAGACAGACAGGCAGACAGACAGAGACAGACAGGGATAATGTGTGTGTGTGTGTGTGTGTGTGTGTGTGTGGTGTGTGTGTGTGTGTGTGTGTGTGTACTCACCTATTTGTACTCACCTGTTTATGGTTGCAAAAGTCGATTCACAGCTCCTGGCCCCGCCTCTTCACTGGTCGCTGCTAGGTCACTCTCCCTCATACCTCTTCTTAAAGCTATGTATGGATCCTGCTTCGACTACATCACTTTCCAGACTATTCCACTTCCTGATAACTCTGTGATTGAAGAAATACTTCCTAACATCCCTGTGACTCATCTGAGTCTTCAACAACTTCCAAATGTGACCCCTTGTTGCTGTGTTCCATCTCTGGAACATCTGTCCACCTTGTCGATTCCTCTCAGTATTTTATATGTCGTTATCATATCCCCCATATCTCTCCTGTCCTCTAGTGTCGTCAGGTCGATTTCTCTTAACCTCTGCTCGTAGGACATGCCCCTTAGCTCAGGGACTAGCTTCGTTGCAAACCTTTGCACTTTCTCTAATTTCCAGACGTGCTTGGCCAGATGTGGGTTCCAAACTGGAGCTGCATACTCTTTGGGCCTAACGAACACGGTGTACGATTTCTTACTGAGATGTTGGATGTGTGAATGTGTGTGTGTGTGTGTGTGTGTGTGTGTGTGTGTCAGAGCAATGGGGCTAAGGTAGATGACAAATAATGGGTCCTACGTTGCAGTGAAGCGCTACAATTGTCATCACTATGTCTTTCAAGAATGTCAAGGATTGTCAGTGTTCCACATGTCGCTACTTCAGATGTACCTTTAATATTTTAGTGCTCTGAACTTAAATATTGCAAAGATAATGGTATATGATCAAGGAATGTTTAGTATTAGTTATATCTTTCAATTACACACACGAAGACGTCTATATTTTAGTATGTACTTACCAAATGGAATATGTCTCTTTGAATATACACAAAAGTGTATCTCATGGTATCAATGGTATACATCACATACAAGACTACTGTATTGAACATCTGCTCCTGGGCTGAGAGCCTGATTAATTCATCTTCTAATGTCTTCTGTATTTAGTTCTGAATGGCTGAGGGACTGATTATCTGCCTTCTAACCTCTCTTTCCTGTATTGTACTGATAAAACCACGGGTTGGCAAAACGTCTTCAAAGATACCCAGGTATTGCACGTGTCCAATTCATTACATGTCTTCCGGGTTGATACAATGAGATGTACAACTCTTAGTGTTTATACACTAAGAGTTATAACTCCCGGGTGTATTCACCAAGAGGTATATCTCTCGGTGTATATACACTAAGAGATTAATCTCTGTCTTAAGGCTACAAGTGTCCTTGATGTTAGTGTCGTGGTGGATTACAGACTAATGACCTCATTAAGTCGATAGGCTTCAAGGCAGGCAAACTAATCGCCCCGCCAGGCACCAAGACAGTGCTCCTGGGGAAGGACTCGTGATCCAAGGAATTAGAGCTATCCTTCCCACTCATCCCATTAACCCTGATCGTCTCCCATACCCATGACACTGTATGGGGCTTTCAGGTTGAATGCTACCCATTAAAAAAATAAAATTAATAATAATGTAACTCGAGAGGGGGAGCCACACCTCAGAATATTCGTTGCATTGTATCAAGTGTAATCACTCGTAGATCAATTAAAATAATGATTACCAAGGTTCATTATGATGCAACTAATGTGGAGTGATCATGATTAGATTTTAACTAAGTGTTTAACGTGATCAAACAAATGGCACAGCCACTAGAATGATTTTCAAGAGACTAAACTTTCACGTATAAAGAAGATGCTATTTATATGTAAACGTGGACTTACAATTTGGATATTGAACATTAAATGGCGTTTCGGTCGGTCTCAGACCAATATCAAGCCGCGACTGATAGCAGCCCAGGCCGGACCGAAGCATCGTCTAAACTTTCCTCTCCGAATTGAGAGTTAAATGTTTTAGTCACAGTATTGTAGGTCACATGCGAACTGTACAAGCCACGATATTATGGATTGCGAGTTTTTCCACCTTCGGAATAGGGGGTTAGTTATGAATTGTTCCAGCCACGGTTATGGGGGTTAGTTGTGAATTGTTCCAGCCACGGTTTGTGGGTTACCTGTGAAATGTTCCAACGACGGTACTGTGGGGTTAGCTGTGAATTGTTCCAACCAGGGAATTGGGGGTTAGTTGTGAATTGTTGCAACTACTGAATTTTGACTTTATCCTTGACAAATAACCACATGGTAAGTCTTGAAAGCTGTTAAACCAGGCATCTTTAAGTCATACCTAATTTTTTTCTCGATAACACCGGTAGCCTAATTTATTTATTGACAGAAATGGTAGCCATTTTTTTGTTTTGAGAGT
>WNWK01000083.1:470000-485000 GCA_009830355.1 Cherax destructor | reverse complement strand
GTGGTGGTGGTGGTGGTGATCGTGATGGTGGTGGTGATGGTGATGGTGGTGGTGGTGGTGATGATGATGGTGGTGGTGATGGTGGTGGTGATGGTGGTGGTGGTGCTGGTGGTGAGGATGGTGGTGGTGGTGGTGGAGGTGATGGTGGTGGTATCAGTTATGATGGTGGTATTGATGGTGTTGGTGATTATGGTGCTATTGCTGTTTTGTTGCTGTTGTTGTTGTTGATGATTCTGCTGTTTTCTTGCTGTTGCTCTTTTGTTGTTGCTGTTTTGTTGTTGCGGCTGCTGTTTTGGTGTTGTTATTGTTGTTGCTGTTTTATTGTCGTAGCTGTTTTCTTTTTGTTACTGTTGTTGCTGTTTTGTTGTTGCTGTTTTGCTTTTGTTACTGTTTTTGCTGTTTTGTTTTTACTGTTTTTGTCGTAGTTTTGTTGTCGTTGCTGGTTTGGTTTGTTACTGTTGTTGCTGCTTTATTGCTACTGTTGTTGTTGCTGTTGTTTGTTTTGAGGATGTTACTGTTGTTGACACTTTGTTGCAGCTGCTGCTAGAGAGACAGCCACGTGTTTTGGCTCTTCTTCTAGATTCTGTTTCACTATAATACTTGTAGTAGCTGTTCTTGTTGCCGTTTTTGTTGCTACTATAACACCTTTAGTAATTGATCCTGTTGATACTGTAGTATTTGCGGTAGCCGTTCTTTTCGCTGCTGTTGATACTAAAGCACTTGCTGTATCCGTTCCTGATTGGTCCTGTTTCTAGCATTGCACTTGGTGTAGCCGTCCTTGTTGCTCCTCTTACTAACCTAACGCCTGCTGGAACCGTTCCTGTGTTATAAGAGTGGGTGTGGGTGGGTGTGAGTGAATGTGGATGGGTGTGGGTGGGTGTGAGTTGACTCTAACTAGCATGGGCCTGCTGCTAAGCGCCCCCTTTCTTATTTTCAAATATACTCAGGAAAAATCTTACGGACTACAGAACATTTGGGCATTTGGGTAATAATCATAAGTGGTAAATTCGTAAAATTTCATTGTGAAACACAAAATTAAATACAGTAGTCTCTCTAAACCTTCATACGACATGTTATTCAATTTTGGATGCATTTTTTCAATCGAATTTACAAAAAAAAATCATACTATGCAGAGGAGTTTTATACAACAGAAGGAGAGTAAATACAGTGTGTATTGAGGTGCTCGCTGGGGCCATTTACCCATCAAATGCAGACGATCTCTTACCTGCCATTCTACGTGTTAAATATGGATTCGCCACTTCAGATATTTATGGAATAACTCTTGGCTATTTATTAGCCTACTCAAAAATTTCAAAATATAAATACTGTTACTCAAAGCCAATTTTGAAATGCGCAACAATGACAACAAATAAACTAAACTTTCAGCGTTTATACAGTGACACACACACACACACACACACACACACACACACACACACACAGTGTATGTGAAAGTTCTCCTATAACCTCATCCGCTAAGAGAGAGTTCTGACCCCCCAGACTGTTCCTGCTCGCTAGGTAACGTAGTCTGCAAATTATGAATTGGGAAACGGCTAAGTATCTACAGCTGTTCAAATATTTACTCGTAAATGAAGTGTAAAAAATATTCGAGTAATTATTTAAATTAAGAGCTAACCAAATTTATGTACACTTATTACTTGAGGAAGATATTCCTTGAGGATATTCCCTGGTGTCAGATAAGGAAAGGGTATCTCAGCTAACTGGTGTCAGATAAGGAAATGTTATCTCAGCTAACTGGTGTCAGATAAGGAAATGTTATCTCAGCTAACTGGTGTCAGATAAGGAAATGTTATCTCAGCTAACTGGTGTCAGATAAGGAAAGGGTATCTCAGCTAACTGGTGTCAGACACGTTGTGACGTTTCAACTGGTGTTAGGCTCCTCGTAACATCTCAGTCATCTGATGTCAGAAATTCGTGACGTCTCAGCCAGCTGTTGTCAGATATTTGTGACGTCTCAGGCAGCTGTGTTGAGAATACACACCATTTAGGCACCAACAAAACACGGTCCTCCTACTAGACTGCCACGGACGTAATGACACGACAGTGGTCGTGCTGTGGGAAAGCATACAAGATGATGTGTGAAAAAATCCTGTTGAAGCTGCTGCTGCTGCTGCTACTGTTCGTGCTGCTGCTGTTCGTGCTGCTGCTTCTTGTCCTTCAGCTGCACGTGTTTATTTTATCCCTGCTCCTCCTGCCCTTGATGTTGTGGGTTCCGCCTCACCTGTTGTTGTACCTGTTTATGCTCACTAATGTGTTATTGTCTGAACTCTTACTCCAGATGCCTTTTTCAATGATTTTGTTCATCTGGTCTGACTAATACAGTCATAGCATTAACTACGATAAACTAACGCCAACTACTGTTATCTACCATAACTAATTTGATCTACCATTATCTACTGTTTACTATTCTTTTACCGTTTACTACTGTTAACTTTGTAAAATCATCTTGCCTATAGCAATGTTTACGTCTAGAATTCCTTCATAACCAAAAAATTTAAGGGGACAAAAATGTACGATTTTTTCCCCAAATTATGGTAATGTTTGGGAGCCAAGCGAAAAATTTTATAAAATGAAAATAACATTTTTTTTAGCCTTCGTGTTTCGAATTTTGTATTTACCTTTCGATAAGGACGAAATTTAATAAGATTTGGCAAGTAAAAGCGCGCGCGTATACACACACACACCTAGTAGTACTAGGTGTGCAGTACTAGTGGACCTAGTAGCGACCAGTTAAGAGACGAGGCCAGGAGCTATGAATCGACCCCTGCAATTACAATTAGGTGAGTACACACACACACACACACACACGCAAACATTGAGCCCCCAACAATGAAAATATATCCAAGATAATTTTGAAATTTGAAACTAGCATTAAAACTAGAATTAAACTAGTATTAAAACTAGTATTAAAACAAGTGGTCAAACTAGTGGTGAAACCGACAGGAATGTCCAACGAGGAAAGACTAAAGGAAGTAAACGTTACAACACTGAAAGAGGAGGACCATATCAGATATGATTTACGACATAGAAAATACTAAGATGACTCATTAGAGAAGACAGAGTCAGACTGAAGGGAAGTAAATGAATCACAACAGCGTCGGAAGACAATTCCCCGATCTGACTGTAGTTAGGAAGAAGAAGAAAGATCTGGGCGAAGATGTGAAGGGGGAGGGAGAGAATCTCATGCACAGTTTTACGACTAAGAATGTGTTATGGTCCATTGGGCCAGGAACAAGGTGGCCGTTCGTCTGTAGTCGAGAAGCAGGACCAGAGGTAAAACTCTTACCTTTGATGAGTTTCGAGAGTTTCGATCCTCGTAATCACAAATAGGCAGGTAAATACAAAGCAAGAAGACACATATCTGCCGAAAATTTTAAGGATCATTACACGTTTTTTAAATAATACTTAGAAAATTAAATTTGCATTGATTTTCTTCTGTGTAGGTCCCAATTGGTCCTACTTTATAGATGAAATTGTGAAAATTGAAAATACTGCTTCTCGTTGAGTAATTTCTGAGGGCCTTTTCTGAATGACTTTAAAACTTCAACGCAACTTCATGACTTTAAAACTTCAACGCAACTTCTGAACGAAGAAAGGGAAACGAATGCATTTACTTGAAACACCTTTACTGAAAACGTTTCGATCCTGTGATCCTGGTCTCTTCAAATGAATGCATTTGAAGTGATGAATTCTCCAGGACCGAAACGTTCTCGATGAAGATGTCCTAAGCAAATGCATTCGTATTCATTTCCTCAGAGCAAATATTTAAGCTTATGCACGAATTGTGTTCGAATAATTCAAGCAGTTCTTTAAGGCTAAGACAGAGCCAAGGCTCATGCCGAGCTTTGGAAGCTCTAACTGAACTTAAGCAACAGGCAGTATTCTTCCTCAAGTACCAGCCACGCAACACACGCAACAAGCAGTCTTCTTCCTCAAGCACCAGCCACGCAACACACGCAACAGGCAGTCTCCTTCCTCTAGCACCAGCCACGCAACACACGCAACAGGCAGTCTTCTTCCTCAAGCACCAGCCACGCAACACACGCAACAGGCAGTCTTCTTCCTCAAGCACCAGCCACGCAACACACGCAACAGGCAGTCTTCTTCCTCAAGCACCAGCCACGCAACACACGCAACAGGCAGTCTTCTTCCTCAAGCACCAGCCACGCAACACACGCAACAGACAGTCTTCTTCCTCAAGCACCAGCCACGCAACAGGCAGCCTTCTTTCTCAACCACCAGCCACGCAACACACGCAACTTCTAAATCAAGCAAATGTGATGTAGACTAAACTTCTACTGGTACAACACCTTTTCGCTCTACGTAGAGCTTTATCAAGTTGTGATGGACTTGATAAAACTGTACAAAAAGGGAAACGTATTGTGTTGTACACTTCTTAAATCTAAATGCTCCTACGCAGTATTTCTAATAAATGTGAACAACATATCAGTGGAAACTGCTTTTCGCCTGTCGCTGTTTGCAGATGATGCGAAGCTGATGAGGTTACGAAAGGAGGACGACAGCAAAAAAAATAAATAAAACTTTAAAAAATGGGGATGTTATAATTTACCCACAATAATGTCAGCGGAATGTGGTGAAATTCCAGAGCGTAATGGAATCAACGACACTTACAGCAGGCAATGTTAATATTGAGACTGTTTTTCCCAGAGATACCTTTATTAGAACAACGTTTCGCTCATGGATTTTTATTAACACATCGGAACATTCTAGGGTGGTTCCTTGATGCCGGTGAGGGGGCTCCTGATCTAGAGAATTAGATCTGTGCTCCACTTCTTGAATGCCTTCCACCCCCCGTCCTCCAAGGCTCTGTATAATCCATACGAGTTTATCACTTCTCCATGATAATATTAACACATCGTTATACTCAATGAGAGATTAAGCTCAAGGTTTCCTGTTTTGCAACAATGTGAAAGCGCATTACCTGTGGGTCCTTGAAAGGAGATCTAGAAGTCGACATTACATCTAACCTCTTTCCCGAGATACAGGTGCACATAAACAGAGTACATAAACAAACCACGGTACAGGTGGGGATTAAACTCGTGGTTTGTTTGCAATCGTGTCATTACGATTTCGTGGGTCATGTAAACAGAGTATATGTCAATGACTGCTTCTTAGCAGGATATATACACTGAGAGGAGTAAACAGAGTACATGTCAATGGCTGCATCTTAGCAGGATATATACACCGAGAGGAGTAAACAGAGTATATGTCAATGACTGCATCTTAGCAGGATATATACACCGAGAGGAGTATTCCTCTCAGCGTATATATCCTGAGATTTTACTTTAGTCCCTATTTTAGGAATCAAAATATTCTTGTCTGGTGGTGTAAAATTTACGTGCGGCCCTGATGACTGTAATGTGGTCGGTAGACTTTAAACCACCACATTAACCAACCAAACTAAACACGGAACCAATCACTACTTTGTACGCTACTAATATCAGAGCCAATCCTCGAGCATTCAGCGCCGACTTGAAGCCGGTACCCAGTTAAAGAAATACTGTAACTTGAGAATGTTCTGGGAATTTCCATCGGACTGTTCTCGGCACTAAGGAATACGAGCTACGTGTTGGTGATAAGGTCATAAACACTTCGTGGAAAAGGCAAAGGTCAAATTTAGAGGAACCTAGACGTTATCTCTATTTCTCATGTCTCTCTGTTCCTACTCCAACAGCCAGTTCCCACAGCCAACCCCAACCACCTACCTTTTCTCTCTCTCTCTCTCTCTCTCTCTCTTACCAACCGGTGAAGTCGTCCTAAAGCAATAAAATGTCGTTTTGACGGAGGGGCTTCCAGTGTTGTCGTCGTCTTGACGGAGGGGCTTCCAGTGTTGTAGTCGTCTTGACGGAGGGGCTGCCAGTGTTGCCGTCGTCTTGACGGAGGGGCTTCCAGTGTTGTAGTCGTCTTGACGGAGGGGCTGCCAGTGTTGCCGTCGTCTTGACGGAGGGGCTTCCAGTGTTGTAGTCGTCTTGACGGAGGGGCTGCCAGTGTTGCCGTCGTCTTGACGGAGGGGCTTCCAGTGTTGTAGTCGTCTTGACGGAGGGGCTGCCAGTGTTGTCGTCGTCTTGACGGAGGGGCTGCCAGTGTTGTCGTGTGTTCAATTTTTCAATGTCGTCGCGAGTGACAGATTATTGGAGCAGTGGCGCAAACACGATTCCCTCCCTCCCTCACACCCCCTCCCACCTACCCCCACACCCCCTCCATTCCCCACACCCCCTTCCTTTCCCCCACACCTCTTCTCTTCCCCACATCCCCTACCTTTTTCACACCCCCTGCCTTCCAAACACCCCTTCCCTCACTCAAACCCCCTCCCTCCTCATACCCCCTTCCTTTCCAAAACCACACTGCCTCCCATACACCCCTTCCCTCCCCACATCTTACGTCCCTTCCTACAGACCTTCAGTCCCCAACACATCTGTTTTCTCTCCTACATCTTTCCACCCCCACACCTCTTCCCTCCTCTTTCCCCCTCCCTAAACAACACCCCTTCTCTTTTCCTCAACCCCTACTTACTCCATACCCTCTTTCCCTCCCACCTCATGCTCTCCCTGACCCCATACTTTACTCTAGTTACACCCCCTCCATTTCCCCACTGTCTCTCTACACCCCTCTCTCACATCCTTCTTCTGCCTCTCCCCTTCCTCATCACTCCCTCTCTTTAACACACCTTCCCTCTCTGACTCCCCTTCCCCAATCCTACCAGCCCCCCACCTTCCCTCCCTCACATCCTCCATCCCCACACATCTCCAATCTTCACCCCCAACCTACCTCACACCTACCACCATTTCTCCGCCCCTTCCTCCCACGGGTAACAAAAAAAAAATATATATATAAAAGTAATATTCCCTAAATTTAAAAGTCATAAAAATGTGCCCATCATATTTTCGTTGATTTTTCCCTCAAAAAATTATAAAAAAAAATTATTCAGTACTTTAATGTTGGTTCCATTTATTTTGTCAAACGCAACCGTTTTTAAAGGCTCAAAAAGTAATGATTGTGACAAAAGTTTGATTTAAAAAAACAAGTAAGAGTCTCTTTGTTATGACCAAGAGAAATGATGGGATGATCATTTAGTAGATTCCCCTCTATTATGATTATGATTAATATTATTATCATTATTATTAGTAGTAGTAGCAGTAGTAGATATTATTATTAGTAGTAGTAGTAATAGTAGATTTTATTATTATTATTATTATTATTATTATTATTATTATTATTATTATTATTATTATTATTATTATTATTACTATTATTATTATTATTATTATTATTATTATTATTACTAATATTATAATTATTATTGTGATTATTATTATTACCATTATTATGATTATTATTATGATTATTATTATTACTATTATTACATGTATGGGAACTGATAAACTCGTAGAGGCCATATAACCATTAAGTTTAATTCCAAGAAGATCAGGGTGGCTGCATTTTTTTGAATCAAGATCCCTTCACTGACATGAAGGCATCCCCTACACACTCCTCAGGTATCCCTGTAATCCCAGAGGTAATCGGGCCATCACATCTCTCATCTTTTCTTGCCATCTTCCTATAACCATTTTTATTCTAAAAAAATGGTCACTGTGGTGTTTAATCTGGAGTATTTTTTTAGATCCTGGAGACGATGTCAGCTTCTTCTACAGAGAAGTCTGAGTGAATTACTTTTATTTAGGCAGTTGATTTTACAGGTAAGAGCTGCTAACTTACCTCAGCTCATTTCAAAACCCAGTCCTGTCTAATGTATAGTAAACACTCACCCAGGATGCGACCCACAAAATTGACTACCATCCAGGTACTTGCTTACTGCTAGGTGAACAGGGGCAACAGGTGTAAGAAAACATGCCCTACGTTTCCACCCGTGTCAGGAATCGAACAGCATACCCTCAGTATGTGAGCTGAGGACGCTACCAACTGAGCCACGGGACTTTAACAGATTTTTAGAGGGCACTGTAAAGTGACAGGTATTGCCTGCACGTATGATAGAGATACATTTTTTTAAAAAGAAAACCGTAATTTAAGACATGGGACAACAATAGAAAATCACAATACCATGGCTGGAACAAATCACAAAAAACCCTGGACAATGGTCCAGTACTAACCCACACGTCGTCATAAGTTTTCTCTCTTAAGTGTGGGTTATTTGTGACTCTTATGGACAATTCTGAGAGTTTCTCAGAGAGAACGTTTCGCCACGAGAGTCTCCTTCAGTTTTAACCCTTTACCAGGCCAGGTGTGCCTCATATTTGATTCTGCCATAGAGGGTATTTAAGAGGCGCCTAAAATAAATAAACTTGACAAATGAACACAAATAAATATGTCTTAGAATTGCTTATATTATCAGAATATAGGTTGCAAATGTTGCAGTGTCTCAAATTTGATGCGTGTCCACATCTGATTGTTGTCACTATGCCATTTACAAGAGGTGGGCAAACCATCATTATAGATGACCTTTGATAAAGCTGTACCCAGAGCATAATGTCAGCTATAATCAAGATTTGCTTTGAACCCTTTATGTTTCTACCATACAGCGATGGCTGTCATCAGAGCTGACATACACTCACATCCACCCTATTAGAGCTTTTCTTTAAATGTTTCTCAATTTTAAGTTGAAAATTATCATTTTATCCCAATTCACGTAACAGGACACACATATAACATTAATTTGCTCTCAGGCTTGCCGAAAATAATTTAAAGCACCTGAGCCTAGAGATCCATAACGTTTAGAAAGCCAAGGGAAGTGTTAATTATCGTACCTCGCTGGCTAGTGTTGATCAATGCTACCAAAATATACGGCTGGGATGTTAGTCACTCTATCATTCTTCCTTGCACTCGCTAACGGTGTTATTTTCATCGCTACCTGCATAACGCCTTTCAACATGCCACCGGGAACACACCTGCAGTAACTATACTCCAAGCATCGTCCACGAGTGCCCGCAGTTTCCTTCCAAACGCCATAACTTTGGTGGCGGAAGGTTCCAATCTGACCGCTGACAGGTGTCCCCTCGCTACACCGACCGCCGCAACGATATCGAAAAATGGATACGAGGATATTATAGACGGAGGAAACTTTCAAGTAGCCGCAGGAGCGAGTGGCATCTTGTGGCAGGATTGCTGGAGGTCCCGACCAGGAGAGGCCGGAGGGCCAGGGTAGCGGGGTGCTAAGTTGTAAAGCGAAGAGGGGGTTGGAAAAAGAGCAGCCAGCGGTCAGAGAGGGATTAAGGGAACGAAACCCCCCGTCCGCTCTCTCCCTCAAACCCGTTTCCAGATGTCGGAAATAACTAAATTAGGCACCAGATAGAAGAGTCTGTACCCGTACCGGAGGCAGACTGTATTCTTGACGAGATTTCTGAAACGTGATTCTTCCTTTTTTTATTTAAAATCTGCTGGAATTGGGAGGAAAAAAAATGAGTCTGTAATAATTTCGAACTAAAGTGAAGCTGAAGGTCTGGTGACATGTTCCTTCCCTTACCCTCATCTCTGACCCCCTCCCCCTGCCTCCCTTCCTACCACTGTCCTCTGTTCCCCTCGCGCCACCCTACTCTTCCCTCTCCCTCCATCCCGTAGCATGAGGGATGGACGCAGGGAAGAGGGAGCTCCGGTGTTGCCGGGAACTCCATCAAAACATTAAACCCAGGGTGATTTCTCTATTCGTTCCTCTTCTTACTCTCCCTTTCCCCCCTCCCCTTACTTGTGTTCTTCACCCTCTTCCTTACTTCCATTTTCCCTCCTTCCTCCCTCTGTAATTTTTCCTTTGCCTCTTTCTACCTTCGCCTCCTTTCTCTTACATTCCAATCTTCCTCTTTCAGATCCTCTCCCGTTTCCCACTACCCCTTGACCATTTTTTCCTCCTTTACTCTCTTTCCCTTTCTTTCTTTCCTATTCTCAATGTTCTTTTACTCTTTCATTCTCCTACTTCTTTCCTGCCTTTTCCACACCTCTTCCTCCCTTTTTCCCTCTTAATCCTCCCTCTTCCCTTTCTATTTTCAATATTCCTTGACTCCATCGCTTTCGTCTTCCTCCTTCTCTTCCTGTTCTCAATGTCCCTTTACTCATTTACCCTCCTCCTCCTACTTTTGTTCCTTTTCCCACATCCCAATACCTCATCTTATCTCTTACCTGACCCTCCTACTCTCGCAAGACATCATTCACAGTTAAGACCGGTATAACATGATGAATCTCCTGCTGTATTCTGCTCTTCCACGTACTGCTACTTCATGGTATTTGGTTCTCTATAGACATAATATATTTCTATCCAGAGAGAGATTATATATCTTTTTCTGCTTGGATCATTGTACCTCGTGCAGAGCTAAACCTGCATGGATCGTTTCTCGTTGTGAATGCTTGATTCTCCGTTCGTTAAGCTTGGCCCTTAGGTATAGGAGACTGCTTGCTAACTGATCCCCAGCTGGGGAAGTCATGGTGTAAAGTTTTGCAACTCGATTCCAACCCTTTTAAATATGAGATCGTCTCAAATTCAGTCTCACTGCAGTGCGATTAAGTACAGTCTCGCTGCTGTGAGATCAAATGCAGTCTCACTGCTGTGAGATCAAATCTCACTGTTATCTAAATCATCGCTCACCCCCCTTTCCCCTACTGATAGCATCCTTCTAGAAGATCCTTCGTATTATTACACAGAATATATGAAATCTTTTTAGTCTCATATTACTTTCCAAAATTAAACAACGAGCGATGTAGCTGAGTCAACGATATCTACTTGGCGTAGAATAACTTTTTTTTTTCTTAATCACATCTACAGTAAACTCAGTAACCTGGATCTAAGTATTATGCTTAAAGAATAATACTATAAGGAAACTGATGCCCTGGTTGTTTTGAACAATCTCATTATTAGAAGTACTACAGGCATATGTCTAGGTCATCAACTTACTATTATTGTCTACGTTTCATGAAGGTTCAGAAATACGTGTCATTGAATATTCCAACTTGGTCCTAAAATTCTGGAATTGTGTTGTGAGCAGATATTTTTTTTTAATAATTGTTCCATTTATATATCTGAAGGCTATTTTATAATTTTTCCAGAGTATTATACGCACTGGCTATTTTAGTGTCTTGCAGTTCAGCTGGACATTTTTTAATTTAAACCCGCTGCATCTAAGGTGTCCTCTTTTGTAAAAAAAAAGTATTGGAACTTCAAATCTGGCATTTTTTTAAATCAACATTTCTTATGGTTTTTTATTTTTTTTTATTATTTGTATTTTGTGTATCACGTTTAATTGTTCTTTCTTACACACTCCAGTAATTTTTTGGGTTCCATTTTGCTGTTGTTCACTATAGCTCTTTTTCCAAGTTTCTTCGTCCCTTCTTTTCTATGCACTTTTTTTTTTTTTTTTTTTTAATTTCTGGTAAGTACCTTGGTTGGCACGTTCCTGTATTGATTCCAAGTTATTTCTTTCTTTTTCACAGTTCTCCACCATCTTCGGTTTAACCTCTGTTTATTGTCATTGTGTATATGTGTATTTTTGGAGTAAACAATTTGTTGATATTTATTAAAGGAAACTAATTAAGCCACTCAAGGCTAAACATTCCCTTTAATAAATGTCCTGAAATGAAATCACAATAAAACGATTGATTACTTACGGTGTGTGTGTGTGTGTGTGTGTGTGTACTCACCTAGTTGTGGTTGCAGGGGTCGATTCATAGCTACTGGCCCCGCCTCTTCCCTGGCCGCTACTTTGTCACGCTCCCTGCTCCATGAGCTTTATCATACCTCTCCTTAAAGCTATGTATGGAACCTGCCTCCACTACATCGCTTCCCAAGCTATTCCACTTCCCGACAACTCTATGACAGAAGAAATACTTCCTAACATCCCTGTGATTCATTTGAGTCATCAACTTCCAACTGTGTGTGTGTGTGTACTCACCTAGTTGTACTCACCTAGTTGTGGTTGCAGGGGTCGAGACATAGCTCCTGGCCCCGCCTCTTCACTGGCCGCTACTGGGTCACTCTCCCTGCGCCATGAGCTTTATCATACCTCTTCTTAAAGCTGTGTATGGAACCTGCCTCCACTACATCGCTTCCCAAGCTATTCCACTTCCCGACTACTCTGTGACTGAAGAAATACTTCCTAACATCCCTGTGATTCATCTGAGTCTTCAACTTCCAACTGTGTCCCCTTGTTGCTGTGTCCCATCTTTGGAACATTCTGTCTCTATCAACCTTGTCAATTCCTCTCAGTATCTTATATGTCGTTATCATGTCCCCCCTATCTCTCCTGTCCTCCAGTGTCGTCAGGTCGATTTCCTTAACCTCTCCTCGTAGGACATACCCCTTAGCTCCGGGACTAGTCTTGTTGCAAACCTTTGCACTTTCTCTAGTTTCTTTACGTGCTTGGATAAATGTGGGTTCCAAACTGGTGCTGCATACTCCAGTACGGGCCTAACGTACACAGTGTACAGGGTCCTGAACGATTCTTTATTAAGATGTCGGAATGCTGTTCTTAGGTTTGCTAGGCGCCCATATGCTGCAGCAGTTATTTGGTTGATGTGCGCCTCAGGAGATGTGCCTGGTGTTATACTCACCCCAAGATCTTTTCCTTGATTGAAGTTTGTAGTCTCTGGCCCCTAGACTGTACTCCGTCTTCGGTCTTCTTTGCCCTTCACCAATCTTCATGACTTTGCACTTGGTTGGGTTGAACTCCAGGAGCCAATTGCTGGACCAGGCTTGCAGCCTATCCAGATCCCTTTGTAGTTCTGCCTGGTCCTCTTCCGATTGAATTCTTCTCATCAACTTCACATCATCTGCAAACAGGGACACTTCGGAGTCTATTCCTTCCGTCATGTCGTTCACAAACACCAGAAACAGCACCGGTCCTAGGACTGACCCTGTGGCACCCCACTCGTCACCGGCGCCCACTCTGACACCTCGCCACGAACCATGACTCGCTGCTGTCTTCCTGACAGGTATTCCCTGATCCATTGTAGTGCCTTCCCTGTTATCCCTGCCTGGTCCTCCAGCTTCTGCACTAATCTCTTGTGTGGGACTGTGTCAAACGCTTTCTTACAGTCCAAGAATATGCAATCTACCCACCCCTCTCTCTCTTGTCTTACTGCTGTCACCCTGTCATAGAACTCCAGTAGGTTTGTGACACAGGATTTCCGTCCCTGAAACCGTGTTGGCCTTCGTTGATAAGCTCATTCCTTTCTAGGTGCTCCACCACTCTTCTCCTGATAATCTTCTCCATGACCTTGCATACTATACATGTCAGTGACACTGGTCTGTAGTTTAGTGCTACGTTTCTGTCTCCTTTTTTAAAAATTGGAACTACATTTGCTGTCTTCCATACCTCTGGTAGTTGCCCTGTTTCGATAGACGTGTTGAAGATTGTTGTTAGGGTTACACATAGCTCCTCTGCTCCCTCTCTCAGGACCCATGGAGAAATGTTGTCCGGCCCCATCGCCTTTGAGGTATCTAGCTCGCTTAGTAGCCTCTTCACTTCCTCCTCAGTTGTGTTTATCGTGTCCAGCACCTGGTGGTGTACCCTACCTCTCCTCCTTTCTGGAGGCCCTTCTATTTCCTCTGTGAACACCTCTTTGAATCTCATGTTGAGCTCCTCCTGTGTGTGTGTGTGTGTGTGTGTGTGTGTGTGTGTGTGTGTGTGTGTGTGTGTGTGTGTGTGTGTGTATGTATGTGTGTGTGTGTGTGTGTGTGTGTGTGTGTCTGACCGACCCTCACCACCCTCTGATGCATAATTGAGCGGAGGAGACCAGCAGCAGCAGCAGCAGCAGCCGTGGTTGGTCCCCTGCTCTCCCCCCTCCCCTCAGCTCTCGGCTAGTTTCTGTTGTCTGTGTTGGGTTCATTACTCCTACTGCCACGGCAATGGACACTGCGAGGAGTGTGTCTTGTCCTTTCTGGGTGTAATACTGCTATTAACTATTAACTTATGTTTCTGTTTGATACACTATCACTGTAAAGACGAAAAGATGATTTCCACTCCTGCGTTTAGAGACCAATAGGCCTTGTGTTAATGAGAGAGGCCTGTTATTGACGATAGAGTCCTCCCACGCAAGCCCCACTCAAATCCAACCCCCCCTCTCACTCACAAGATACATATGTGTTGCACATGTATGTTACACATCAAGTCTTCGGCACTATATTGAATATCATGTATGTTAAACTATATAACATAAGAACTAAAGGAAAGAATGGACACTGCATTAGTTCTATCGGCCCATTCAAGGCAAATCCAACTCACACCTAAAACTATTCCCACTCGTGTACCTCTAAAATATACCTATAAATAATAGTAAAAACACCCTCATGCTAAAATAAAATCATAAATTATCTTGATGATTCATTTAAAAAAAAAAACGCACTTAAGAGAGGAACTTTATGACGACGTTTCGGTCCGTCGTAGAAACTACGTCATAAGGTTTTCTGTCCTAGGCTCGGATTTTTTGGTGAATTTTTCTAGCACTTGTTATTCTTTAAGGAATTTGTGGATATTACTACAGTTTTCAGATCGTTGTTTACTAAAGACCAGAAACGATCGCGATGAATATTCACGACAGAGTTAATACTCATCTCAGAGAACAGAGATAATACTCATGACGGAGGATGGAGATAATACCCATGACATGGGAGAGAGATAACATTTATGACAGAGGAAAGAGATGATGTTTATTGGTGGTCAAATAGCACTCTAAAGCTCAGCCCAAACAAGTGAAAGCTCATTTGGATTGAATAATGATAGAGAAGACCAAAGAAGGAGTACAGTAAGAAAGTACAAATATGTACTAAGAGAAGAGATTTGGGAAATTTAGTCCAAAGGAAAGGGGGCCTGGGAAGATCTGTTTATGACATTTAAAACACCTACACACACACACACACACACACACACACACACACACACACACACACACACACACACACACACACACACACACACACACACACACACACACACACACACACACACACACACACACACACTA
>WNWK01000083.1:430000-465000 GCA_009830355.1 Cherax destructor | reverse complement strand
ATCATTCCAAAACTTTTCTTAGCTTCTTGTTTCCTACCGTCCTCCCTTTTTTTATAAACGATTTACACGCCGTTGTACTCAGCTTTCACCTCATAGCAGTTGTTGGTAACTTATGGGCTCTATTTCGTGCATGTCCTTCCTTCCTGGGCTCTGTCTCGTGCATGTCCTTCCTTCCTGGGCTCTATTTCGTGCATGTCCTTCCTTCCTGGGCTCTATTTCGTGCATGTCCTTCCTTCCTGGGCTCTATTTCGTGCATGTCCTTCCTTCCTGGGCTCTATTTCGTGCATGTCCTTCCTTCCTGGGCTCTATTTCGTGCATGTCCTTCCTTCCTGGGTTCTATTTCGTGCATGTCCTTCCTTCAATGGCTCTATTTCGTGCATGTCCTTCCTTCCGTGCTGGTACAAATCTGACGAATGGGACACTTATGCAGCAACTGGACTTTATCACTCTAATACAGAGACATAAACAGGGAGCCTTTTACAGTGGAACCATCGGAAAGAAATGAAGCGATGTAGCAGTAGCAGACATATCTCAATAAATGTACTCTGGTACAAATCTGCTTTTGACTTTCTAACATATCAACAACAATGTTTCCCTGTCATGGGCTGGACTGTTTTGTCTCCAATTTCTTTATTCCACTGAATTTCATTTAGAAATTCTTTCATTTCTTTGCAATTATTGCTCTTACAGTCCTTTTTTTTTCTTCAATTACTCTGTTCTTTCACCTCTCCATCACTATATCCACAAGGTAGTAGAACTGGCTCTTAGATCCTGTGTACTCACCTAATTTTGGTTGCAGGGGTCGAGACTCAGCTCCTGGCCCCGCCTCTTCGCTGTCCGCTACTGGGTCTCTGCTCTCCCTGCTCCATGAGCTTTATCATACCTTGTCTTAAAACTATGTATGGTTCCCGCCTCCACTATATCGTTCTCTAGACTATTCCACTTCCTAACTACTCTATGGCTGAAGAAGTGCTTCCTAACATCCCTTTGACTCATCTGAGTCTTCAGCTTCCCGTTGTGTCCCCTTGTGTCTGTGTTCCCTCTCTGGAACATCCTGTCACTATCTACCTTGTCAATTCCCCGCAGTATTTTGTATGTCGTTATCATGTCTCCTCTAACCCTTCTGTCCTCCAGTGTTGTTAGTCCTATTTCCCTCAACCTTGTGTGTGTGTGTGTGTGTGTGTGTGTGTGTGTGTGTGTGTGTGTGTGTGTGTGTGTTAGCTGGTATACAGAGTGTATTCGCCTGCCTCCGCTCCTCTCTAATAATGCATAATTAACTCTAGTGGTGGTGGTGGTGGTGTTGGTGGTGGTTGGGGTGGTGTTAGTGGTGGTAGGGTTGGAGGTGATATTGTGGGGAGGGGTTAGTAGTAGTGGTGGTGTGAGTAGTGGTAGTGTTGATCGTGGTAGTGTGGAGTGGAGTTGGTGGGGAAGTGATAAGTGTGGTTGTGAAAGTGGTGGTGAGGAGTGATAATGTGGTGGTCTTGGGAGTGGTGGTGATGGTGAAAGTAATGGTGGCGGAGATAGTGACGATGGTGGTCAAGTTCTATGATTCACATAGAACTAAAATCTATTTTCACAACTTGCTACCATAGAACCTAATATGTTACAATAAATTCTAATTAACAATCATCAAACCTAGTTAGCTGCTAAAACTACTAATTTGTTACTCTCAATAATAACTACAACTACCAATACCAATTTGCTACTATCGCTATCAATTTGCTATTATCGCTAACAATTTATTACTATCGTTACCAATTTGCTACTATCGCTGCCAATTTTATATTATCATGTCTAGTTTCTGCTATTTTGCAGATAATCGCTATGTAAAAACTAAGTTTATTAGTCAAAGATTAAACCATATTTTTAATTTGTTCCAAGTCATAAGTTATAAGTCATTGTAAATTTTGACAAAAGGGTAAATATCTCAAGGGTTTAAGACTAGGTAAATATTCACGTCACTCAAGTCACCGCGATAAGGTAACTTAGTGTTATGAGGAGGTGATAGTGGTTTTATTGCTGGTGCGGACTGTGGTGGCGGTGATGGTTGTAATTATTGGTGGTGATGATGGTTGCGGTGGATGATTTGAGGTGGTTGTTCTGGTGGTGAATCCGTTCTTTCTTGTCCTCTTCCTCTCATCTAGCTACCCGATAACTCTTGTCTTCCTCTTTTTTTCCCTCACCCTTCTTTCTCCCATTTTTTTCCCAAAATCACCTCTTGCTATCATTCTGCTTTCTTCCCCTCTTCATATTTTCATCACTCCCCACTTTCCTCATCTACTTCTCTACCTTTCCAATCGTCTTATTTTCCTCTCCTTTTCTCTCCCTTCACTCTATAATTCCCCTCTTCCTACCCTATCAGTCATTTCTCCCTCCTCTCTCCTTTCCAATCTTCTCTCTCTCCTCTCCCTTGCTTATCACCTCTTCACTCTTCACTTGCCTTCACACTCTCAAGATACCAACATCTGCACCAGTAAGTTCTTAATTAGGATGAACCAATCATTCCAGTGACCCTCAACTCAAGGACACCGTGAGATTACCATATGTTCTCAAGATATATATATATATATATATATATATATATATATATATATATATATATATATATATATATATATATATATATATATATATATATATATATATATATATATATATATGCAAGTGGTAGTACAATTCGGCTTTAAAGATACGTAAGGACCACATTACACTGCCTGAGTCTTAGTTCGTATATTCTTAGAGTTTTTTCAGGGTATTTTATACACTCCTATTTTCCGTTAACATTCCTATTTCTTTTCACTGATATTAATGATCTCATCACCTATTTTATGTGCATATTTTATATAATATTTCGACGGAATATATTTATTATTAGTTATTACCCTTTTTAAAAAATTAAAGACCTTTTAATTTAAATAGACTTGTTGCTTCTCAGTTTTGTAAGCAATTTTTACCAGCGTAAAAATTGATAATCACCAATAAGTGGTGAGAACAATATGGGATGCATTGATACTATGTCAGAGGCGGGAAGTGCTAAATCCGTCGGGGTCATAATACTTGTGTTAGTGTCTTACTAGTTAATGATCCAAGTCGGACCGAGACGTCCTCATAAGTTTATTTCTCATATGTTCGGGTTATTTATGTAATGTGCAGATGGCAGCTATTGTTACATGGATCAAGAGGCTTCAACAGTATCATGCCCAACCCTTCTTGAAGGGCAAGGCCTCGTACGAGACCAGAAAGCGAGATCATCCTTAACTAAGGCATAAGATGAGAGATTAGGAGGAGCAATTGGAGGGAAAGAAGGAGGAAGAGAAAGAGAAGAAGAAGAAGAAGGCGGGTGGAAGGTGGTAGAACCGAGTCAGTCTTAGGGGGAATAGAAGAGGAGCAGAAGGTGGGAAGGAGTATAGATTTGAGTGAAAAGTGAGTCCTAGAAGAGGAGAAGAAGGAAGAGGAGGAGAGAGAAGGGAGTGAGTCCTAAGGGAAGAGAAGATATCACAAGAGGGAGATCAAGAGGACCATGTGGCAGGTGCTTCCCTCCCGACACTTGCTTCTGATGTTGCTCACCCACTGCGCCTTCTGTGGCTGCTGGTGGGAAGGATGAGGCTAAAGTGGGGGATGGTTGAAGGAAGCGACGAAGTCGATTTAGGAAAACGGAAGAGGAGAATGAGATGATGAAGGATTACGATGAATGAAGGCACTGAAGGAGAGAGAGAGAGAGAAACCTAACTCAACATAACGATCTATATAGTTGGACTAGTAGACCAACTGTGGAATTAGAAGACAGCTGATTTACTGAAGAGTTGGTCCACTAGTACTACTATATATTATATTGAATTGACTTGGGAAGGACCTGCCTAACGTGGGTCAATAGGCCTCCTGCTGCTTTTTTTTATTCCTGTGATTAAACTTTATATTTAGGGGAAGTAACCTCACTTAGAAACCTATAGAATGTGTTTTCAGTTATATATTCGCGAAACGCTTGGGCACTAAAGAGTTTTATTCATCAAGGTAATCCTTCAAGTTTATGTACATAAGTGTTCTTATCCACCGACAAACAGTTAATTTTCAGATCGACAAATTCTTCTTTATCAATTCGTGGAACGGGTGGGATTCGAACGCATGGCCACCCGGTCCTAAGGCTTGGGAAGACGGTGCGTAAACCACGGTACCAACCCTCCTTGTTAGTTTTAGGACTGGTTCGTTATGGGTTCAAATCCCACCCGTTCAGTGAGTTGTTTACTAAAGTGTCATCACCGACACTCGCGTCACTGAGTCTTGAATCAACTCTATTCAATTATTTTGACTGATGCGAAGAAATAAAATAGGAAAGAAATGAATTGACAAAAAAAAAAAACGCACTTAAAAGAGGGGGAAACTTAATTTGCGACGTTTCGGTCCATCCTGGGCATCTGTCACAGTACAGTTGTGACGTGACGGTGGTCCATTACTGACCGAAACGTCGTCATAAGTTTCTCCTCCTAAGTGCCGGTGAGTCGTCCCAAATAAAATGTAGTGTTTTCCACAACGTTTAAACACACACACACATACACACACACACAGAAAGCACCTAGAAAGGAATGAGCTTATCAACGACGGCCAACACGGTTTCAGGGACGGGAAATCCTGTGTCACAAACCTACTGGAGTTCTACGACAGGGTGACAGCGATAAGGCAAGAGAGAGAGGGGTGGGTAGATTGCATATTCTTGGATTGTAAGAAGGCGTTTGACACAGTTCCACACAAGAGATTAGTGCAGAAGCTGGAGGACCAGGCAGGGGTAACAGGGAAGGCACTACATTGGATCAGGGAATACCTGTCAGGGAGACAGCAGCGAGTCATGGTACGTGGCGAGGTGTCAGAGTGGGCGCCGGTGACGAGCGGGGTTCCACAGGGGTCAGTCCTGGGACCAGTGCTGTTTCTGGTATTTGTGAACGACATGACGGAAGGAATAGACTCCGAAGTGTCCCTGTTTGCAGATGATGTGAAGTTGATGAGAAGAATTCAATCGGACGAGGACCAGGCAGAACTACAAAGGGATCTGGACAGCCTGCAAGCCTGGTCCAGCAACTGGCTCCTGGAGTTCAACCCCACCAAGTGCAAAGTCATGAAGATTGGGGAAGGGCAAAGAAGACCGCAGACGGAGTACAGCCTAGGGGCCAGAGACTGCAAACCTCAATCAAGGAAAAAGATCTTGGGGTGAGTATAACACCAGACACATCTCCTGAGGCGCACATCAACCAAATAACTGCTGCAGCATATGGGCGCCTAGCAAACCTAAGAACAGCATTCCGACATCTTAATAAAGAATCGTTCAGGACCCTGTACACTGTGTACGTTAGGCCCATATTGGAGTATGCAGCACCAGTTTGGAACCCACACCTAGCCAAGCATGTGAAGAAGCTCGAGAAAGTGCAAAGGTTTGCAACAAGACTAGTCCCGGAGCTAAGGGGTATGTCCTACGAGGGAGGTTAAGGGAAATCGACCTGACGACACTGGAGGACAGGAGAGATAGGGAGACATGATAACAACATATAAGATACTGAGAGGAATTGACAAAGTGGACAGAGACAGAATGTTCCAGAGATGGGACACAACAACAAGGGGACACAGATGGAAGTTGAAGACTCAGATGAATCACAGAGATGTTAGAGTATTTCTTCAGTCACAGAGTTGTCGGGAAGTGGAATAGTTTAGGAAGCGATGTAGTGGGGGCAGGCTCTATACATAGCTTTAAGCAGAGGTATGATAAAGCTCATGGCGCAGGGAGGTGACCCAGTAGCGGCCAGTGAAGAGGCGGGGCCAGGAGCCTTGACTCGACCCCTGCAACCACAACTAGGTGAGTACAACTAGGTGAGTACACACACACATACACATACACACACACACACACACACACACACACAAACACAAGTGACATACATAATGAGATGCAAGGCAGAGGAGTCTCGGTGACACTTTGGTCTTTACAAATAATCCTGCCTGACTTGGGCTAAGCGATGTGAATGTGTTAATACCAGTTGTGGAAGGGCGCGCTGCCCCTTTCCTCCTCCCTTTCCTGCCTTCCTTCTCTCCTTCCCTCCCTTCCCTTCTATTGCTCCCCTTCCCTCCTTCCCCCACTCCTGTTTTCCCTACCCTTGTGCCGCTCTGCTGGCAAAGGAAGTCAGGAAGAGATGTATAAAATGAGCAAGGAGACGATAATACTCTAATGAAAGAGATTGATAGATAGATAAGTGATTATATAAATTGACAATTGAATAGATAAACAGCGCTGTAAAACTTCACATGTAATACTAACTAATCCAGAATTTTTTGTTAACAACCTTATCAGTGAATACTCAAAGTGTATATGAAATACGTTAGCGTCATCCTTAAGTTTGCGGCGCCACCACAGGACACTCTGACCTGACTAGGCATGTAAGGGAACCAGGTCCACGTCGAGACTGCTGTAGGAACTGACTGGGCTTGACTTCGACAGAACTCACACTAACAGCCTTGTGAGAGTAAGAGAACCCGGGCTGCGAGAGTTGAGTTTCTCCTCATTAGCAGACGTAGCTTCAATAATATATACTATAATATAATATAATTTTATATAATATAATTTTATATATATAATATTATATAATTTTATATAATATATAATATTATATAATTTTATATAATATATAATATTAAATACTAATTTTATATAATATAATAAGACAATATAAGGAAAAAATATTAGGGAAGACACAATAGCAACATAAGCAATTTTCGTTGGGCCACTTAGCTAGTTTCGGTGACTCGCGACATCGCAATAAGACATCGCAATATGCACCATAAGCAAAAATCGAAAGAAATAAAAATAAAAAGTCACTATACTCTAGCAGAAACAATTCACTAAAAAAGCCACACTTGGTAAAGGCACCTTATGACGACGTCTCGGTACCTCCCTGTCGATGGTCCAGAAGCGCCATAACAAGGTTCCTCTCTTAAGTGCGGGTTTTTTGGTCTAAGGATTCGAACCCACTACTAGCCAGACTTTAAGTAGGAGGCCAGTGTTGCGGCCACTGCTAGTTTTACGTCTGACTTACCAGGTTAATTAGGGACGCGGACCAAACGAACGCGCGGTCGAGGCGAACCTTATGCAGGTTTTTTGTATGTATATGTATTATTATCATTATATATATATATATATATATATATATATATATATATATATATATATATATATATATATATATATATATATATATATATATATATATATATATATATATATATATATATTGTGGGACCCTTAGCCTCGGAGAAGTGGATAAAAAGGCTTCAAGGAAGAATATTTAGATTTCTTTCTGAAGCCATTTGAATATTCCACTTCCCTTACCACCCCATCTTTTCATTGTGTATAAACTTTATTTCAAGACAAAATACATTGACAAGATTACAATAGGGAGTAAAACAACATAGATAACTCAGAGCTACATGTCAAATACTTCGTCCAGCTCCCCAGCAGTGGGCCGCGTGCCCAGAATGCTGCAGGCATTTCCCCTTTGGATCGCAACACTGAGTCTCTGAAAGAGGAAGCTGGTCGCCCTGTGGTCCTTGGTTTCTATGATGAGTTTTTCACCCAGCTCTTTGAGAAACTTTAGAGCACACTTGCCCCATGCTCCAAGGGTCTCCGACCCTATTGGGATGAAGTTATAGCAAGGGAGAAGGCCTTCATATTTGCGAGTCTTCTGGTTCTCCCTGTGGCTGGCAGCTCCACACCCTTCGGCTACGGAGTATGGCAAGTATATATATATATATATAAATATTGTCGTAAATATTAAATAACATTTATAAACTACACCGGCAAGTATGTTAAAAATCGGATATGTTTCGCGTGACAAATGAATCAAAAGATACAGATTTTTGTCCTGTCTGTCTGTCTGTCGCTGTCCAACGATCTCTCTCTCTCTCTCTTTCTCTCTCTCCTGTTCCATTATCCATATCTTTTCCTCCCCTCCCTGCTCCCTGCCCACCCTGCCTCCCCTCCTTGCCTCCAAACCATGCCTCCCCACCTTGCCTCCCAGGTTCCCTACCGGCGTCTTCAATATTATTATCCCTTATCATTAAAATCTATCTTAAATAGATCATCAGTGGCATGGACTTGATGTATATTGTATGTTACAAGTAGACGTTAAGCGTCACACCTGCATCAGACATACACCGATGGTTAAACATACGCAAGGAGTAAGACTTAAGCAAGGAGTAGACATACGCATGCCCCACACTCCGCTAGATTACGCAGCAGAATTCACATCGACTGATGCGTACCACCCACTTGAAACCGCACACCGCACAAGGCTTCCACCTGTATTAGCTTCGTTGAAATAATGGGGAGGGGCAGTGGGGAAGCGGGAGGTAGGATGAGGAAGAAGATGTGGTAGAGAGGGTGTGGGGGGAATGGTAGGAGAGGGATGATAGGCGAATAGGTAACTAAGGAACAGTTTCCTGATGAAGGTAATGATCTGTGCTTCCTGGACAGGAGATTCCGTAACATGGCCTTGTGCTGGAAATTCAGGTCGAAGGAGGACATCATCTACCAGGGAAGAAATAATCTCCAATATTCCTTCTACGTTCTTAGAATTCAACCACAGAGAATGTATATTGGAGACGAAGTGGAGTACACGGGAAAGAAGACAGAAAACAGAGAACTTGGAAGTCCACACCAAAGCTATCTGCTGATCTATCAGCTTCTATCTAGATTAAGAACTATCGCATATTTCTGGATGTGATTCAAGAATAGAAAAGATGAAAACAGTGGAAGAAGTGTAGTGGTAATTTTGAGATGTTCAGTCCCTCAGCCTTGATAGAAGGACTTTTGATAGAACGGCTTTTAATCCACCAAATTGAACTAGTCGTTATTACCTTCCATCACCAGAGCAATGTATGACGACCTAATGGGATCAGCGCTTTCCCATGGAAATAATAGTTTCCGTTGCTTATCATTCTGTTTAATAATGGTTTCTCGTTCTGCCTCATTGTTGGCACCAAAAAACTGTCGACGTCTGCCTTTTGCATCGTTTTAAACTTTACATACATACCTACTGTCATCAACATCTAACAAGGAAGCCATGTTTCTAAATTCCAAATACGTTTCGCTGTGTGACTAAGATTTTATTTTATTTTATTTTATTTTTGTTAAGGTCTGCACTCGATGCCACAGCTTAGTCTAACCTGCATTTAAAAAAAAATCACCATTATGTCATCCATAAATTAGCCTAAATCTATATTTACATGATTTACTATATGCATCCACTGTGAAAGAATAGAGAAATTCCAAGTGCTTTCGTGACTTCTCACATTATCAAGGAACTATAAAAACAAAACATCAACAGGATGTTTTGTTTTAGTACTTCCTTGATAATGTGAGAAGTCACGAAAGCGCTTGGAATTTCTCTATTTATTCACAGTGGTTGTTCTGCTTATTGTGATATCACCTGTTTACTGTGATTTTATTGCATGATTTACTATATATACATTTTTTTTATAATCACGGTGAAGTTAATGGCGATGAGCGCTCTCTGTGCTGTTACAACAACACTCCTATTTCTTTACCTCAACCCTTGATCTTTTTCTTCCTGTTTTCCTCACTGTTTATATTTGCAAATATTCAAATAGTGTTTAAATATATAAATCCATCACATTTTTATATTTTTTTTCCAGTTCAGTATTTGACTCCCCAGTGTATGTCTCTGAATTAGTATTTTCTTTGTAAAAATGTTATTTCCTCCTCTGTAATACAACTGCCATGATAAATTATACCTTTATTGGGTGCAAATAATGTTTGGTGCTTTTATTCCCTTTTCTAGTTAATACTAGATACAAAATTTATAGGGCATTTTCTTTCTTCTCCCTTGATTCTTAGCATGGTATTGCATAAATGCTCCCATCTTCAAGGCCAACAATTTTGCTGGTTATCCTTTTACACTTTGCTTTACAGTGTATCCGATTTATATAGTTAAATTTTCAGTGAATTCGCTGAAAACCTGCACCTTATGACGACGTTTCAGTCTCTCTTAGACCTTCCTCAGGTCACAACTGTGACCTAACAATGGTCCATACTTTTTAGCGAATTGTTGCAGCCAAGGTATTGTTAGTTTTTATCCTTTATATCCAATGAAAGTAATTTTATCTGTTGAAAAGGCACATAATCAGGCTATTAGAATAAGTACAAGTAGAACTCTGCTAAAATTCTCGACTTCAGAGTAGATCTAAACGTACCATCCATCCGTGACAGAGTACGTCAGTTGTATTCTATTGTTTCACTAAATAGTCAAGAACTAACGTAAAGGGCATTCCTAACCGAGAGAGATTAAAGATGCAGCATCAACGAAGAAACTGTGAAACTACAACTGATAAAGAATTGCATAAGGAACTCTATCCTGGTAGGAAAGACATGAAGAGGGGGTCCTCTCTGTATCTTTCCCCTCTCCCTCTCCCCCATTCACCTTTCTCTCTCTCTCTCTCTGTAGATAAATAAGCCCAATGTCGTATATATCGCCGATTTTAACGAGGCGAAAATACTGACGCTGATGGAGGTCTCGACCAGATCTTCGCCGACGAATCTCTAGCTTCTGTAATTGGTGTTGAAGAATTTGTGCGAGTCCAGGAAATAGGTTCATTAACCCAGACTGAATTAGTTGTCCTTAAACCGATCAATGAGGATGTAAAAAAAAAAAAGGCAAAAATAAACTCAGTTGTATTTTCGTATTTATTTTATAATTTTTAGTTTAAATTCTGGAGATATCACCAACAATACTGTAGAAGACCCAAGAATAAATGTAAAATTGTTAGAAAATGGCTAAATAGTTTTAAAATTTAGTGGAGGTCATCTCCTGTCAACTTCACAGGGTATAAGAGAGCTGTTAAATTGGGAGAAATAGGAACACAATAAGAAAATACAGACGGAGCAACAGGAATGATTCATTACTGCAAATTTCAAGGAAAACTCAAATTAAAGATCTCGGAGATGAGTTCAGAGAAGTTTATGGTAAGAAAAGTGAAAACAAAAGAGTAGAGAGGATAGTGGCCAGGACTCGTTTTGGTTACCCGAATAAGTGGCAGGATAGTGTGGTAACTCCAATAGATAAACTATGTAAAGTGTATGGAGGAGAGGACAAAGTCACTCCAGAATGTATCAGATTGCAGGAGAATAGCATTAATACAACAGACATGCATGAATTGTTAATTCACTCTGTAAATGAAGGTGATAGCGTTTAACAAAGATATGCAGGATATGTTGCAATTAGATCATGGTAATTTGTAAAGGTAGATATAAAACTAAACCAGGTAGAGATACCTGTATAATGAAACAGCCACGGATGGAGTTTATATCGACCAAAGTATCTAAATTATTTGGTCTGAATTGCACTTCGTGTTGGCGGAATCTTTACTCACAGGATAAGTGGCGCTGTTTAACAGCCTAGCCCCTCTGAGCAAAAAAAAAAAAAAAAAAATTCTATATCCATCAGTCAAGGACTGACCACCAGGACGATTTCATAAATCAAGTCTCTTACCCTGAGTGTTGTATATTGTGGCCGAAGTGTCGCTGGCTCGCGTCTCTTACTGTTATGCATATTGTTCAACTGCCTCGTGAAAGGGTCCAGACCTAACCTTCCTATCTTTCTCATACTGACCACCGCATCAACAACGTCCAGAAAGTCTCTACCGCGGAGCGTGGCGTATTGTACCTGAGGTGTCGCTGACTCACGTCTACATACTTCTTGTGGGCCATCCTCAAGTAGGAAGTGACGAGGAGTGACCACTGGACGAGAAAGGGCGGATAGTGTAGAAGGGTTTTTGCTACAGGGTGAGTGGTCAGTCTTGTGTCCTACCTGTTGCATTTCATCCTTACCTGAAAAGATTTTACCTATCTTTTATGTCCATCCAAACAGCGTCCTGCCGACAATGGTGAAGAAAAGACACACTGAAGAGCAATCTTTAATTGGGACTGAGTTAGGTTCTGTGTAGAGCTAACTCCAATCCAAAAGTGAACAAGTTTTTGTTCCTTCAAAACTATGTGATATGTTGCTGCACATTTATATTATGCTTTATATCTCATCGATTATAAATACTCTCTTCTCTCTCTCTCTCTCTCTCTCTCTCTCTCTCTCTCTCTCTCTCTCTCTCTCTCTCTCTCTCTCTCTCTCTCTCTCTCTCTCTCTTTCTGCTATTCGTTTCCGCCCTCGTACTACCATTCTTTATCCCCTCGTTTAACCCTCCTCCACTCTTGCAGAGGTGTGACTAACGCATCATCCCCCGTAACTGCATTTAAAGTTGTCATCATAATTCGGCGTGACGCCTCATCCAGCATCCCGCCCTCAAACTCCAAAAGCAAGATCTTCGAGGCCTCAAGCCGTGAAGAATCCACAGACGCCCTCTACAAAGGCCCTCTGACCCTGCCTCTGAATAAGGCTCTTGTGGGCTAAGTCACCGTGCGCTCTGTTTACCCTCCGGGGATAAAGAAAGACGGATAGCTTTTTCTCAGAGCGTTGAGATCACTGACCAAGGTGTTTGATGGTCAATTGTCACGGGAAAAGCCATGGTCACTACAGGACAATAGAATATCAAGCGAGACGCGAGCGGCTGGCCGCCCTGGCCTCGCTGACCACCGACCGGAATATCACTCCAAAAAAAAAAGTAGACTGGGTGTCCCCTCAGCAAACCCAAGACACAAGCCAGTTTCGGAGTGACCATTAGATTAACTCCAAAATACAAGCCGGTCTCGGAGTGACCATAGGAGGGATCTCAAGACACGAGTGTGTCTGGGAGTGAACTGAGGTAGATGAAAAACCACGGAAAATCGGCCGCGAGCCTCAATGAGAAGCCCACACAAGGAACCTAGACCATCAGACGGCTTGAACGATGGCAGTCAAGGCGGCTATAAATATATAATATATATATATATATATATATATATATATATATATATATATATATATATATATATATATATATATATATATATATTTTTTTTTTTTTTTTTTTATTAACACATCGGTCGATTCCCACCAAGGCAGGGTGGCCCGAAAAGAAAAACTTTCATCATCATTCACTCCATCACTGTCTTGCCAGAAGGGTGCTTTACACTACAGTTATAAAACTGCAACATTAACACCCCTCCTTAAGAGTGCCGGCACTGTACTTCCCATCTCCAGAACTCAAGTCCGGCCTGCCGGTTTCCCTGAATCCCTTCATAAATGTATATAATATATATATATATATATATATATATATATATATATATATATATATATATATATATATATATATATATATATATAGTTGTGTGTGTGTGTGTGTGTGTGTGTGTGTGTGTCAGCTACCATTTTTTGTCCTAGGCACATGTCGATTAGACACTAGGCCTGTTGTATGTATGTGTATGTGTATGTGTGTGTGTGTGTGTGTGTGTGTGTGTATACTCACCTAGTTGTTGTTGCAGGGGTCGAGACATAGCTCCTAGCCCCGCCTAGTCACTGGCCGCTACTGGGTCACTCTCCCTGCGCCATGAGCTTTATCATACCTCTTCTTAAAGCTATGTATGGAACCTGCCTCCACTACATCGCTTCCCAAACTATTCCACTTCCCGACCACTCTGTGTGTGTGTGTGTGTGTGTGTGTGTGTGTGTGTTGTACCAAAAGAACCTAAGGTTCCTTTGGTACAAAATTATTAATTTTTACATTAACATATATTAAAAAAATATATCTTTAAACGTTTAAGAGAAAATCTTAGAAAGAAATTAATTTTAAATGAGTTCTTGCTAATTGACCAGTTTTACCTACTCTGCACAAGCCAAGATAATCAGGTTAGACCTGTTTTTCAGAGACGCATGAGATGCAGCACGCAAGGCACGAGACTGACCACTTACCCACCAACAAAAAACATTCAACACTGTCCGCTTCTACTCGGCCAGTGGTCACTCCTGGTCACTCCCCATTTGAGAAAGTTCCACAAGAAGTGAGTACACGCGAGGCAGTGACGCCTCGAGTACAATACGCCACGCTCCGCACGAGAGGCTTACTGGACGCCGCTGCTACGGTGGTCAGCACGAGTAAAGACTGAAAGGTTAGTTCTGGATCCTTTCACATGGTAAGTCAACAATATACATAACAGTGGTACCGATGATGGTTTATTTGTGCGGTCAGTGTTGAATGACAGGAGGGCTGCAAAGGGTGTCTGATTTCTTGCTGAACTGATGGGTTTGTTGTCTGGTTTTTGTAGGGTTGAACACTGCAAGAAATTGCCTGTATTGTTTTGTAGATTCGATTCATTATTAGGTGAGTATTGTTTTATTGTGTTGCAAATTTCGGCTGTGACGTGTGAAGAGAGGAACATGTTTGTGGTCCAGAGAGGAGATGCCTGCAGCATCCTAGGTAACCTCCCGCTATGAGAAAGTAGAGGATTTTCTTTGAAAAGTTACTTTACAAAATGAGGTGCCTTGATACTGGTTAAGGGCACTTGTTTCAAAGAATTGGAGCTGCCATCCTATTCCTCGAATCAAACCTGATTACTTCTTGTTCTTCAGATGCTGTATGACCCTTACAAGTTTACCGTTTCTTGATAAAAACACAGTAATTTGTAATCCGATTTAGTATACCTATTAAATTGCACTAATAAACCGTTGTTTTTATAAATAGATGAGTGGAAAGAAAATAGTCTACTTACATATTAAAACAAAACTACTTTACCTTAACAATTTTTTATTATGTTATTCTCCAGTTGCTTCATCACACTGCTACTTTAGAATGAAAGGTCAGGACGCAAGACTTTGCTTTAGGCTCGAGGGACTGACCATATCCCACTGAGGGGTGACGGTCTGATCACTTCAGTACCATTTCTACCACTTCCAGCGCTGTATTCACCTGCATCCGGCGAACGTTTCGGCTATAAATATACCCAAGCGCTTCAAGTGTGTCTTATTCACCAGCCTTTTAGTCTGACTTACCTAACGGAGGAATGGAAGCTTATCATTCTCTCATCCACGACAAGGTATTCCCATGTTATTATCATCGATGGTGACTCAGTTAGAGAGCAGCAGCTTTTGCTGACCAGTGACAAACAGACGAGGGATATCTACATAGCACCAGCGATAACAAGATAAAAGAATCTTCGTAGAGTGGTTGCCGCACATCAAATTCGCTAGAATTACTAGGATAACTAGGAATGCCCCTCCTCTGCCCATAACATCATCACCACCAGTATCACCACGAGGACAGCCAGAAGTATTTTACCACCACAAGTACAGCTGCAACGGCTTTCACCACCATGATCAACACTACCAGTTAAACTAGAATCATATAAACCACCTTGATCACAAAAACAACCATAGATATTGCTTTACCACAACAACTGAAACTATTTTCACCACCAGCGTCACAGCCACCACCAAGACAACCACGGCAACTTTCCTCACCATCACCACTAAAATCACCGCAGAGTAGCCTGCTAGTGGTCTCATTACTGAGAAGGGGCGGGGGGCGTTCTAGCTGGCTGCGGTAATGTCACCAATATTCAAGTACCATTTACACAGCAAACACACCCTGGTCAGCCAAGCGGACATTCCCTTTGCCTCCTGCGAGCCCCACCGCCCCACCAACACCCACAAAGGCAGCATAATCGTCAGCTAAATGCAAGGAAAATACGACGACTATCAATGCAGGCGTCTTGCATATGCAACAAGGGGCAAATTACACCAACGAGGTCCGAATTTCCCCACTTCACATGATAATTCCCTTTAAGTCCTCTTGCTGAAGAGGAAAAGGAGGAATCTTCATTATTTTTTATTTTTCGAAATAAAAGTATTGTCTTGTTCACCTTTTATCATGATTTTCTTTGTGGATAATGTCATTATTATTATTATTATTATTATTATTATTATTATTATTATTATTATTATTATTATTATTATTATTATTATTATTATTATTATTATTATTGTACTCATCAGAAAATACTATCTAAGGAAGTACTGTACATCACATATTTTGAGCTTTAAATAATCTACAATACTAGAAACTGTATATCAATCACCCAGTCCACACCAACTACCCAATGCATACCAAATATCTACTAATTATCTAATCAATGCAACCTATCCAATTTACACCTATTCACTCCACTCCAACTATCGAATTTCTCCTCCCAGCAGTGTCTCAGCAGTGCCAGGCTACTAGAATATTTCTCAAAGAACCGACCAATTACCAGATCATCGCTAGCTCGGAAAATTAACCGTTGGGATAATTGGAAATAAATGGGAAAGATATCGGCTGAGAGAGTGTCCACTGAGAGTATATATGTGTTTGTTATTGTGCTGTGTTTGATGAGTTTGTTGGGTTAATGTGCTTGTTTTGTTTGTCGATGTGGGTATTGTTAATATGGTTAGTTATGTTTGTTGATATGTTTGTTATTGCGGAGTGTTTGTTATTTTAGTGTGAATCTTCTGTTTTTCTAAATTTATTTGTTCTTCAGGTTGTTCTTGTATATAATTTGTTTTTACTTAATATATTTATCGTGTTTGTTGTACTGTGTTACTGTTGCCCTACCTTTCTTGTATTTGTTTTGTTTACTGATAAATTTACTAGTGTGTTTGCTCTCTTTTTTTTTTTTTATTGTGTGTGTTGTGTTGTTTCTTATGCTGAGTTTATTCTTTGTTTCTGATTTGCTTTCATTTTTTTTTAAGAAAGCCGATTTCTTTTGTTTCATTGTGCTTTCTTATTCTATTAATTTTTGTTGTGTATATTTATGTTGATGTTTCTTGTTATTCATTGTGCTGTACTTGTCATTTCTCTTGTTTTTGCTGTGTCCGTGTCTTACTCTATATCCTCTATCTCCTTCTACATTCTATGTCTTCCTCTATATCCTTTGCACCCCTTCTGCATTTTTTGTCGTCTTCCATGGCCTCTGTCTCTCTCTAAATTCTATGTCTTCGTCTATATCCTCTATCTCCCTCTATATTCTATGTCTTCCTCTATACCCTCATTCACAATATTGTAAATATTAACTCTCTTCCTCAGTCAGTACATTCTCTGTACCCTCTGTTTATGACAAACTTTTTGAAGTGCCGAATGGTATGAGACAAAGAAGATGCCAATTTTGTAAGCTCAAAGACAATACAGTCATTAAAAAATCAGCTGGACAAGCACTTTGTAAGTATAGGTTTCTGCAAGATACATGGTGCCAGAAGACCCAGATCCTACATGTTCAGTTAAGATTACTGGGTCAGCCCATATTGTATTATGTCAGAAAACATGATAATAGGTTAAAGGGACCATCTAGGTATAGAGTATGGGGATGGAGGACAGGGGCGAGATGTTGCATTGGACACTCGCTGCCTCACTTAATCCCTCACTAAACCAACACTAAACCCATGCAGTCTAAAGTCAACAGACCCTGATATATGTTCAGTGCCTATATCGGAACGACTACTTGACAAGACAACAGAATCAACATTAGTAGTAGTGGTAGAAGTAGAGGGTTGTGATAGTTATTACAAAATTGGTCGTAACTAGAAGAATCATTGGTACACACAACTCTGTGAGTGGCAGTGGATTAACAGGAGTAGTTTGTGATAGAAATAGTACTAATTTAGTAGAGCTAGTTTACTCCATGCCTTCCATCCGCTTTCACCTATCCTGTAAGTTCCATACAATTTATCCAATATTGCAAAATATACTTTTCTCTTGTTTTCACGCCGACAGTGGCCAAAGGGAGACGATGGTGGGGAGAAAGAACCTGCTTTTTTATCCTTGACTCGAGCATCTATACACAATAGCTCTGTATCTAAGAAAAAGTATATAGCTATTCCCAGCAGATAGCTATTTGTCTTTCCCATGTATATGAACTCCCATTTACATGTGTTCCAATGTACATGTACTCCTTCATTCTGTCTGCCTCTGTTTTTTCTGCAATACAAAATGCAATATTAACATCATTTTAACAAATGTTAAGATTTAACACACACACACACACACACACACACACACACACACACACACACACACACACACACACACACACACACACACATATAGGATGAATACTTTGGTTGTGAATGGACTCCCTATTCCTCCTTCCACCCATCCCTTCCCCCTGCCCCTCCCATTCTTTTCCACACCTCCATTTCATACCCTAACCCCCCCTTTCCCGTCCCTCTCCCACCCCCTCTACATTCCACACTATACCCCCAACACTGTCACTCCTAAGCTGTAGTGAAGGATAAACCAGTTTTATCATGCTTGAAAGGGGCCACGTGCACCCTTTCCTGCATACACCCCTTTGTGCACCACTGACCCTTCTTCATACGTTACTACGTGCACCACCGACCCTTCTTCATACGTTACTACGTGCACCACCGACCCTTCTTCATACGTTACTACGTGCACCACCTGACCCTTCTTCATACGTTACTATGTAGTATTAGTAGTCGTCGTCGTCGTGTAGTAGTAGTAGTAGTAGTAGTAGCAATAGTCTTTTAGTAATATTTCGCCTCGTCATATTTCCTTGAAAATTTAGCAGTTCCTACGTTGAATAATATCTCTCCTCCTTTCAACAGTTCCTTTTATTATTCTTCAACTTTTCCCCTCTATTTTTGGTGAAGTTTCCTCTATTCTCTATTTTTTTTAATGTTAGGACTTTTTGCCTACTTTTCTTCGCTTTCCCGTTCGTCTTTTTAATTCTTCCAATTCTTCGTCTGTCTTAGAAAAGAAAACTTGCATCCTACAGCTCCTCATCGTATCTACATATTACTGACCTTCGCATAGCACATACGTACTAAGTACCGTTATCTCCAACATAGATACCACACATTATCTCCAATATACACACCACTCGTCTCCAACCAGCACACCATACACCCTCATCTCCAGCGAACATACAAGCGTGACACAGTTATCCTGGTATACACCTCGGACACAGGTACCCACCTGCAGATATCATACACAGTTACATACAGTTTAGATAGAATTTGCATACACAGTAACTCGGTTAGGCCTCGAGAGCTCCTACCGTGGTGATTGTTCCTCATGTGCTGTACTGCTCGAAATCTGCAGGGAGCTGCCTGCTGCACACGGGCTATTGCATAAACATACACGAATGTGGAACATGAGAGACGTAAACGAGTAATGGAAGTGAGAAATGTTCATGAATATGAAAAGTGAGAAACATGTATATATGTGAAAAGTGAGAAAATTAATGACTATGAAAAGTGAGAAAAGCTAATGATTATGAAAAGTGAGAAAAACTAACGAATATGAAAAGTGGGAAATATTAAAGGATCTGAAAGTTGAGAAACATACAAGGATGTGAACAGTGAAAATAAACATTTGAACAGAAAACTGAAACAGAAAATATCTGTATCATCAGCATTATTATTATTATTATTATTATTATTATTATTATTATTATTATTATTATTATTATTATTATTATTATTATTATTATCATTCTCATCATCCTCGTCAACATCATCGAGGATGATGAGAACAAAGAACTCGTAAGGGTCATACTGCATCTGATCTTAGAAAAGCCATTTTAGCCTCAATACCTCTGGACCAAGAAACGTTCACCAGCTTCCAAGGAAAGCATTTGGACACTTGTTCGAGGCCTTCAGATGGCTTACAACTCCTCCCTAGAAATGATGAATATATCACCATAGCTCGACACCTGCACTATGGACCTCGCTTTGAAGACTCTCTCACTCTGCTGAATTACTGCCTTCGCTTATTAGGAATCCTCAGCACAACCTATCTTAAGATGTATTACTTAAACTTGTCAAAATAGTATGTGACATAGACAGGGTGTTGGAATATGACACAACTTGTAAACAACATGTTGTTTACAAGTTCTTTAGTGTCCTAGTATTTTCAAGTTGTATCTTTTTTTCACAATAATGCAGACCAGACACCAACCCGAGATGTTGAATAAGGCACATGGACCACATTTGATTGTCTTTATTGCCGAAACGTTCCGCCTGCACAGCAGGCTTCTTCAGTCGAATACAGAGGCGATATTTAGACTGGAATTAGTGAAAAAGTGGAGAGGTAAGTTTGAGGTGTTTAGTTCCTCGGTACAAAAGAAGTCATTTTAAGGTGATCGCTCCCTCAGCTTGGATAGGTCAGTCCGTTAATATGATAACCAATATAAGACAAACCTCATTCTTGCAGAAACTCAGCTGTTGCTTCTTAGAACGTCTTTCACAATCCTCACACTCCAGAAATAACCCCAAGTGATCCACACAGAATTTCTTTTTGCGAACTAAGAATAAATTCCCTCTGTAAGAACAACTGATTTCTTTACCTTAGTCATCATTGGCATTCATAGTGGGAATTAGGCATAACTCTTATCCTGAAGGTGGGAACCCTGGCATATGTTCCCCGCGACTATAAATCAAAGGAACTTGTCACACACACAGAGGGAATATTAGAGTAGGATATCTCTCTCTCTCTCTCTCTCTTCCAGCCTTTCTCCACTCGCCAGAAACGGGGAATTATTATCAGGAAATCGTACTGAATCGCAATGCTTTTGAATTGTAAATATCAAAGGCTCCCCAGCCTCCTTTGTGAAACGATATGTGAATTCTGGATATCTGTGTAGCGGTGGATGGGTAAGTGCCTTTTTAGTGCGCCTATGGGCAGGTGTAAAGTGGGATTATTCTCTCTTCATCTTCATTCACATACTAACCCATAGTGTATGTACATCAGAGTCTCTACTCTGAGATTATACCATAATCCTTATATTAAGAAGTAGCCTCTGTCAATGTACAAGTGATTTGCCTAGTGTTAATGACCATATGCAGACGAAAGATCTTAAGTCTAATTACCACACCTTACGACAGCCAGCACAGATAAAAAGGACAAGCCTCCAAAGTGTGTTCTAATTTCCTCTGTTAAATATGTATCACAGTGTTTCCTCTGATTTATCTGGAGTAGTATGTATGAAATAGGAATGAAAATTAATTTAAGAAATAACAGTGATCGCAATAAAACTATGAACAAAAAAAATACAAAGACGAAAATGGAATTGTTTATAATCATTATAACTGTAATAAAAAAATTATACTATGAAAAAAATCTTTATCAGGAATAATAATTTTATCACAATTACAAGTGCTAGTAATTTGACAATAATTTTAATAATAATAATAATAATAATAATAATAATAATAATAATAATAATAATAATAATAATAATAATAATAATAATAATAATAATAATAATAGATAGATAGCAGTTTAGAAAACAGCAGTCTTCCAGAAAGGGACTTGAGTCCAGTCTAGAGAATGCACTGTGTGAGCTTCCTAAAAGTCATATACGATGGCAGGATTGCTAATCGTTTACGTGTGTCTCATAAAAGTGTAAGATGAGATACAAATCTTCCAAAATTCTACTTCCGTTCTTACCCCGCCTCCTGAATTATTACTTTAAAGATTTTTTTTTTTTGCTGTGGGTGACCCTGCCATGGTAGGAAATAGCCTGTGATGAAAAAAATCATCATTTATAACATGCATAATATTAATAATAATAATGATTGTAATAACAAAAATAATATTATGATTAAATTATTAAACATTAATAATAATAATTAATTAATAATAATAATAATAATAATAATAATAATAATAATAATAATAATAATAATAATAATAATAATCTTTATTTAGGTTAACTGTATCTAGCTTTGCAAACAGAACTTCACATTTATGCAACATTTGCAACAAACACAGATGTTATAGTCATACAATGGTGATAAATTCTGCAGATTTAATCTAGAATAACCCGAGAGGTTAAATCTGGAAGCTCTGGGTAATGAAGCAGAGAGTAGAGGCAGCAGTTTAGATGTTTACAAGGAAAGAGATTGGAAGAGGTTGATAAGAGTTGATGAAATGCAATTTTGTGGTTGTTGTTTTGACATGGTTGAAGGTATTACTTTTTTTTTTTTAATGCACCGGCCGTCTTCCACCGACGTTGGGTGAACCTTTTCCTATACCCCCCTTCCCCAAAAAAGAGGAAACATGTCCACTGTCATTCATTCAACTGCTGTCTTGCTAGAAGCAAGCTGTAGGTATAATGGGTAGAAATTAATGCAGTAGTTGTTAGCGAGTAACAAAAACATTTACACAGCAGTAAATGTTTTTGTTGAGAGGATGAGTGAGAGAGAGAGAGAGAGAGAGAGAGAGAGAGAGAGAGAGAGAGAGAGAGAGAGAAGACAGGTTGAATATTGGAAGCGTGGAATAGTGCAAGACCAGCTGTGTCTTCAAGAATACCTTGAACATATCAACTGTGTCTTGTGTACGTTGTCGGGGCGTGCCTCTTCCTGGGCTCCCACCTCGCCCCTGACCAACGAGATGGTGGAAGCCAAAGTAAACAGGCGCGTCAGAGTTTGTCGCTTGTCAATAATATTTCCTTTTGGATGCCTGGCTCTTGTGATGCAATGATAAAACGCAACACTGAGTGACGGGTCGGTAGTAGGGGGCGGAGCCACACGGTCGGCGGCCTCTGATTGGTGGAGCTCGCGGTAGGCTGTGCCTACGAGGTGGTGGGCTGGGCTAGGAGGAGGTGGGCGGGGCCACGGGGAGGTGGGCGGAGTCGGCGACTCGAGGTCTTCACGCCTCAAACAAGCGTGCCAACCCTACTACCATTCCCCTCTCCATACACTTATATATAATTATTTATTATTCCATAAGTTTTATATATAAGCAAAAACTATGAGCCTAGATGTTTGAACTGAGAGTGTCTGATAAGCACTAGGCATCCCACGCTGGGCAGGAAGATTGCTATCTCCTTGTCTTCAACATAAGTTGACAAGCTTGCAATGCCCTGCACATCTTTTTTAGCGCCCAATTTTGCTGTATCCAAACAAACGTCGTCACTCTGTGTGGAAAAGCATCTTGGGGGTTAGACAAGCAGTGTCGCCGCACGAGAGGGGACTCGAAATAAAGCTTAATTACCTCCCCCTGCAAGTGTGGGGCCAGGGCAGGCAGACCAGACCCGCCGCCCTCTCTCTCGCCCCCGGCCAAAGGCAAACACCGCCAGAATTTTCCCGAAACTTACCAAATATTTGGACTCATTCTCTTTAATTCCAGTGGAAATTGAATGTCCTTCATTGGCTCAGCAAGTTAGAAAATGAAGAGGGACGTAAGAGAAGGTGTAGTGGTGTGGACAACTTGCGGTACTGGAGTGATTGGTGTATTTCAACAAATAGTGGTAGAGGTGGCGGCGCTCTTTGTGTACATACAGCCGCCTGCCTCATGCCGCCCTGCAACTTCCCACTGCCGCTGCCGCTGCCGCCGGGCAATGTGACCGCCGCTGCCGGCGCCGCCGCTGTCTACACGCAGTGTTACCTCACACCTCGAGCCATTGAACAATGAACAATGTCGGCACTGTGGTGTTTGACCAGAGGGACAGGGGGAGCGGGTACAGAGAAGTGATGAATTTCAAGATCTCTTTGCTTTTCAGGTGGCACAATAAATCGCTATCTATTCGAGGATGTGTAATAGACCACCAAGACGCACTGTTGAAATGTGATAAAACAAGGAAAACCATTGATGAACTTTATGTAAGAGAGGAGCAGATCTACTTGGAGGTTCTATTGTAAATGCATAAATAACAAATAGAGTCTAGTGTACAGTATATTGCACATAGTATACTGTACAGAATGATACTTTTAGAGAATAAATGATTTGCCTGAGAATTATGTTAAAAGTACATGGTAGACCAAAATATTGTGTTGTAGAAACATAATAGATCGAAAAGTTCTATTTTAGGCATGATAGACTCGAGGATTCTATTATAGAGGTATGATGGTTCAAAGGATTCTATTGTAAAGGCATAATAGAGCAAAGGATTCTGTTGAAGAGGCATACTAGATTAAAAGGTTCTATTATAGTTACACGATAAACCAGAGGATTCTATTATAATGCCATGATTGGTCAAATGGTTTATTGCACAGGTATGACAGACTAAATGATTCTGCAGCAGAGACATTTCAGATCAAAATGTTCTGTTGTTTAGGCATGATGCAATAGAAAATTCTCTTAATGAGGCATAATTGACCAAAAGATGTAGTGAAAGCATAATAGACCGAAGGATTCTCTTGTGAAGGAATGATAAGTCAAAGGTTTCTGTAATGTAAGCATGACTGTCTAAAGTCTATGCATATGAAATATAGGAACAATACCAAACAAGATAGAGCTTTATTATAAAACAGTGATATATAATATGAATATATTTTGAAAACATTTACCAGAATAATCAAATGAGGGACTTCATAGACGAGAAGAATACATTTAAGGTCATTTAAAACTAGTAAATCCTCAGCATATATACCAAGGAAACCTACCAAGCTCCTTGATAGGCCAGACGACCTGCAGTAGAAACGTGAGTGCCAACAGAATTTAATGCAGATACATAAGTGGTCGAAGTTGACTTTGTAGTTGCGAGGCAGGTCAAATAAGCACATTTTTGAGCGTAAAGTACTATGGAAGCCGCCTATTGATACTTTATAAAAGAAATGAGAGTATTATAAGGTCCTAAAATAAGTAGGAAATCTAAAATGACCTGAAAAATGGGAAATTATCCTATTGGGACTTAGCAAAAAATAATATTGGGCCCTAGTAAGCTAGGCAAACCAATGAAGTTCTATAAAAACAAGAAAATCTTATTTTTTAAAAACTATGGGTTATTTTTTATGCAGTCATTATTTTCAAAACAGGACAGGACAAAAAGGTACTACAAGATTAGTGCCACAGAATACATCATACCTGGTGGTGGTTGTAATAATCATTTGCGAGACTTCACGTAACGTGAACACCAGAATTCAAGAACGCCAATAGGCTTGTAGAAATCACAACATAAAAAAACTTGTGCAAAGTTCATTAGGATAAACATTCACATCTTGTGATATATGATGTCCAACTTATCATAAAAGGAAGGAACAAACCCAGAAGATGATATCTACTGTAGAAGCAGCTATAATTAGTACACATAACACTATTGAACAACTCTTTTAACTTATTCAAACCATTAGCACACGTACTACTACAGGAACTCGTTTAGCAATGCAATTGTTCAAGAATGTTGTAAATGTTCTGGCCAAAAACCAGGTGACATTTCAAGATAACTGATCAGTGTTCTTGCTTGCCTAGTTACACAGAGTTGGTTCAAGATTGTTCTTCAACATGTGCCCTTCGTAATTTTCACCATTCTTAGCAACATTAATGTTATTATCTATCAAGACTGTTAAATATGCGTCATTACCTTCATTTATATAAAAAATCATATAGTGGTCCTTGTTATTGATTTCAGGATTTAGATGAGTTTTTTTGTGTGAGAAACAACAACATCGACATGACCACCAACCACCACCCAAATGATCATCAATCACCATCCACATCCACAATCATCAACCACCACCGACATGATCACCAACCACTACCAGCATTACCACCAACCACTACCATTATCACCACCAGAATCACCACAACTACCAAATACCATCAGTACCTGTGACCTGCGATTTACCTGTAACCTTCCTCGAGAGATTTCCAATTCTCGTGGCCCGGCCTGTAGCCAGACCTGACGGTCGGTCGACTAGCCTATTGCTGTTGGCGGCCCGTCAGCCAACATATCCATCACAGCGTGGTTGATCTGGCACATCGCGGAAGTAATGATCCGATTTCCTCTTGAAATTTTCCACACTTGCTCCGGTAACCTTTCTGATATCTGCTTATAGCAGGATGAATAGTCTTAGACCACAAATACTGACACAGTGTAACTTCGTTAGTTTCGAGCTCCCCTGCTTTTCACTGGATCTATTTTACACAACGTCCTGTACGTTATTATGGTAGTAAGTATGGGACTAGGCCCTCCAGTATTTTCTACGTGTATATTGCCACATTTCTCTCTCCCGTTATCTCAGGGAAATGCATTTCCATTTTTTTGAAGCTTAACCAATTATGTTAATGCTTTATTATTTCTTTGCGGGCAGTAGACAATTTCTGTATTATTTTCCAGCTTTGCTATCTTCTGCCTTGAATGGAGCTGTCAACACTAAGCAGTACTCTAAGTGAAAGAGCACCAGTGAAGAGTGTCACTATTGGCATTATTTCTCTTGTTTTGAAAGTTCTCATTATCCACCCTGTCATTCTCCTTTCTTTCTCAGTATTTGATTCAATGAATTCATGAATTCTTTATAAGAAATGTTAGTCGAATTTTACATATTCTCTTCAATCTATGGAGTGACTCTTCTGCTTTTTTAATACAATTTCCCTTTTGCGTTCCTCATTCTTTCCATATCTGAACGATTGGAATTTGTCCCCATTAAATATTATATTATTTTCAACCGCCCACCAGAAGCCTGTTTTTATATCCTCGTGCAAATTTCGGTGTTCTCTACCGAGATACCTATAACATTAATTTTTGTGTCGTCCGCTAAAGGTGATACAAAGGTGTGGTTTATGTTCTAATTATGTCTGATATAATTATAAGAAACATGAAAGGCGTCAGGACCGTGTCTTGGGGTACTGAACTTTGTACTTTGCTAAGGCTAGATTTTACATTGTTTAATACTACTACTGCTCCTTCTACTACTACTACTACTACTACTACTACTACTATTACTACTACTACTACTACTACTACTACTACTACTACTACTACTACTGCTACTACTACTGCTACTACTACTGTAAATGCATTTGCCTACGTTTCCTGTTATACCTACTAATTGAATTTTATGTTTTATCACTCCAGGTTTATATTTGTATAATGCTTCAACGTCTGCATTTTGTAATTCTTCCAAAACCCTCGCAATTTTTGGGGGTTGTGAAGGTCAGTTTTTTCCCCATTAAATCTGTGATCTGGCGTCATATTTTTATGTGTGATGTTAGTGTCACTTCCCTGTTGTTTTTTTGTCAAGGCTCCATTGCATCTATTATGGGAAAACAATGTCAACACTTTTTGACACCTTTGGAATTTCACGTATATCTAAGCTCTTCCTTCAAAGTATGATGAGTGCTCGTCATAGTGGCAAGTCTGGATTTATTCATCCATAGAGAATCTAATGAGTTCGATCCCGATGTTGCAAGTGAAGGCATGTTTTATATTTCTCTGCTGAATTCTATAGGATTTGTGCTTATGTCGGATGTATAATTTGTCGGGTGGGCAGAAATAATGAAATAAAAGGACACAAGTACAACTACTGTGACATTTTACTATGGCAACGTTTCGCTCTCCAGGAGCTTTGTCAAGCTTTCTCGGCTTGACTAAACTCCTGGAAAGCGAAAGTTGCCACAATAAAATGTCACATTAGTTGCACTTGTGTCCTTTTACTTAACATATTGTCGGTAATTATACTAACATTATTACAGAAATAATGAAGATGCATTAAGATCCTCCACTCTCCTGCTGTTTGGTGGATCTTTCAAGATTTTGCTCATTTTGTTCTCGTCTTAAGTGAATAAAATTATTAATTGTGGGCGGCCATCTTTGGGCTGGATTTCAACTGACATTTTGCGTATGTGTAGAAACCACACATTAACGCGATCAGTCTAACCACAACCACTTCTAACTGCCAAATAACAACATCCAACATAGCTGCCACCCAACAACTGATAGCGGGTCTTTAACCAACAACTACCCACCAAACTGCAGTCCAACCAATAAACAGTCCCTACCAGCTGCCCAGCACTAACCACCACAACTCATCCACCACCTACCTCCCAGTCACTAACAAGCCACCACCTCCTAACCCCAACTACCACTAAATTACCACCAGCCTACCAACCACCAGCACCACACAACCCTCCACGAACAATTCAGTACAGCACTACCCAATAACTCCACTACAATCCACCACCTCAAATCATCACCCACAGCACAACCACCACCCATACACCCACAACCACCTACCACGACCTAACCCTGGATGCCAGGAACAGCGAAGAACCCCACCAACATTACACAAGGTGTACCCTGAGAGGAAGATGATCTCAGGGTGTTTGCCTGTCAGTCGCAGCAACAATGGGTCAGCTGGGAGGGTCTCAGCTCTGGGCAAACACTCCAGACCTTCGAACCAAAATGGATAATTCACTTGGCACCTCACTCAGCCTGCAGCCTCAAGCTAGGGCAGACATCACGAACGATGCATCCTCCCCGCCACACCCATCCCTCAGGATACATCCTTACCACATATCCAGCTTACAGGATACATTTTTTCTACACACCCATCCTGAAGGATATATCCTTTCCACACATCCAGCCTGCAGGACACAATACTCTTTCCGAGTTATGGTGATTTGTTATTGATGCTGGTGTTTTGGTGCTATTAAAGCTGTATAAATGACCTTTTTGGGTTTAGCGCTTAGTTATGATAATAATACCAGTGGTGCTGATGACCAGTGGTGCTGATGACCAGTGGTGCTGATGACCAGTGGTGACTGCTGTTACTGATAATTGCGTTGATGACTAGTGTTGTTAACACCTTGTTTTATTGAAAGTGTTAAGGATTGATATAACAGGTGACTCGTGTTTTTGATGATTTGTGGCAATAATGACTGATGTTATTGGTACTAGTATTGATGACTGACATTACAAATGATTCGTATTACTGGTAGTGGTATTTCATTACTTGAGTTATTAATTATTTATATTTTTGAAATGTTATTGACGGTGGCATTGATAACTGGTGTTCTTGATGATTTGTGTTATTGATAACTAGTGTTCTTAATGATTTATGTTGTTGATGGTAGTATTAAAGCAGAGTCTGTTTTGGTGTTTAGTGGCGTTGGGTCTCTCTGAAGAGGATTACGTTTGTATTCAAGGAGGCGAGGGTGGTGGTGGTGGTAGTGGTGGTGGTGTAGGTAGTGGTGGTATTGGTAATGGTGGTGGTGGTGGCGGTGGTAATGATAGAGTTCTGTTGCTGATCTTAGTCCTGTTGTTGCAGATGCTGGTCTGCCGTTAATCCTTTAGCCAATATTACTACTGTTGGTGTTGCTATTGTTGCTGTTGTTGCTGCTGCTGTTTCTGCTATTAATGTTGGGGTTACGGCTGCTACTGTTACTGCTACTATTATTGGTGTCACGGCTGCTGCTGTCTCTGCATTACTAGTGTTACTGATGACATTGAGGCTGCTGGTGTTGCTGTTGCTTCTGCTACCAATGTTAATATTACTGTTGATGCTTCTTGAGCGCCGCAGTAGGCCTACTAATGACAAGGTATTTTAAGACATTTTAATAGCAACGTTTCGGTCTTGAGAACTTGTTCACTCCAATGATACAAGAAATACAGTTTATATAGGCCTAGGTTCAGGTGTAGTGTGAGCATAATACAGAATAGGAATAACCAATTGTCAGTTCAGGCTAAACTTTGTGGGCGTGAGGTCACCTGATAGCCGTGCCGCAATGTGGGCGTGGTGAAGCGTGGTCAGTAATCAAGGGTAACCCTTCAGTGTGGTGCTTTCTAAGTTATTAATGAGATCCTCAAAACTGAAGGATTACACTACTCGTCCCAACAGCCTAACTTGGTTACGATGTGTTAAGGACGTTCTTGGTCTTCTACCCTAGACGTCTTGATATCAGTGAACTTCCCAACATGAACAACACTACTGAGACCAGTGACAAGTGCACTCTGGAGCTTGGAAGTGCGTGAGAACTGCTCTTCCTTGACGTTTCTCTCTGCTAGACAGGGCAGTGATACTCTTTCATATAAAGTGTTAAGGAAGCCCACCAACAGAGATGACCTGACACACTTTTACTCTCACCTTGACGCTCGTACCAAGAAAGGAGTGGTTATTGGTTTCTTCCTAAGGGCCCTCCGCATTTTCAGCCCTGAGTTTCTCGAGGAGGAATGCACCTACATCTCTCAAACCTTCACTCGCCTTCACTTCCCCTCCATTATACAAAACTGCGGACGTGGAATGCAGAACATCTTACACGCCACTGCAAAAGAAAGGACCGCTATGGGTGGGTGTCACGGCTGACAACACTATTCTCTACGAAGACAATTAACGTGGCTACTATAGCGACTTCTTCTATCAAAGAACTCCACAAGAAGCGACTCTGTTTCTCCACCATGTTCTGTAGCCGGAGTCTCTACACACTTCCCTGTGGACAATGTTACAACAAATACGTGGGAAAAAATGAGAGAAACCTGTCGACCAGATTGAATGAATGCAAATACGCGTGTTGGAGGGGTGACCAAAGCAATGTGTGTGTTAGGTACACACACTGAAGGTCACTTCATGAACTAGAGAAACGCCCAACTTTTCTCTGCTGAACCGGAATTAAGAAGATGCCGTTGCTTAGAAACCTCCCTTATCGCTATTTTTAACACAATTATTATAGAAAGAGTCTTATAAAGAGAAGGGCCAGTCCCTCCACGTGCTAAAGGGACTTTCTTCTCTCCATAACTCTCTACTTCTGTGAAATTCCCTGTTCTCTGCCTTTCCTCTATTTCCAGTCTTTCAGTCTCAACAACTCTCTCCGTTCCTTAGATATTAAACTTACTTTTCGCCAAACTAACACTCTAGCAGAATCTAGTTCGTACCTCTGTTCGCGCTGTAGATGCCCCTGGTATCTTCTCCATTTCATTCTCCTTTTGTCCTCTCCAATACTTTCGAGAGACTGGCCGCTCTCTTTCTAACAGACTCAAAGAACACAAAAGGAGTGTTAGGTTCGCCGACACCAAAATAGAAACACGTTATTATATACACACACATACTCTCCAGTGATAGCCTCGATAGTCCTTGTTGATTTCTTCTTGACTAAATTCTTTATGGTTGACGAGGAGATAGTGTCCACACTCTTTGGTGACTCGGAAGCGCCATGGTACCGTCTCAGTACAGATACGAAGAGGAGGTGTTGATTCACCGGGAATTCTCCCGGCCCGGGTCTTTACCAGATGGCGACCCGGCTCCGGCTCCCTGGCGTGGGAGTATCAGAGACACGTCTCCCATGAGAGGGGATACCCCTCAGCGGTGGGACCAACTGGCCCCAGGCCTAGCCACATTCGCCACCAGCACGAGGCATGGAGGTAGATAGATGCTAGGCCTCTCTGGTCTGCCACCTTCCCTAACGGGAAGGGCAGGCCTACCAGCTGCAGATGGGAGCAAGCTCCAGCCTTGGCACCTACCCTGCCCTAGAAGGGCTGGGCATGGTGAGCGACCAGATACGAAGAGGAGGAGGAGGTGTTGATTCACCGGGAATTCTCCCGGCCTGGGTCTTTACCAGATGGCGACCCGGCTCCGGCTCCCTGGCGTGGGAGTAGCAGAGACCTAAGTCTCCCATGGGAGGGGGTACCCCTCAGCGGTGGGACCAACTGGTCCCAGGCCTAGCCATATTCGCCCACAAGCAGGTAGGTAAATAGTTGCCAGGCCCCTCTGGTCTGCCACCTTCCCCGCCCCAAGGAGGCTGACGGGAAGGGCAGGCTTGCGAGCCGCAGATGGTAGCAAGCTCCAGCCTTGGCACCTACCCTGCCCTAGAAGAGCTGGGCATGGTGAGCGACCAGATACGAAGAATTATAGTATTGCTGTTACTTGAGTTGCTGTTGATTTTTCTGAGGTTCTAGTATTGCTCATGATATTAACTTTGTTTCTGCTGATGCTTCTGCTATTTGATATTACAGGTACACACACAATATATTTTTACAGTAAAATAAAAATTATTATCGAAAGATATAGTAATATATAATGATAAAAACTCAATGAATGACTTAAAGCAAATAAAAAATCATAGGGTTGGCCCTGTAATGGAATAAAATTTTATCCTACTGATCATAGTAGGGAAACGGGGAGCCTTGATGCTGATGAAGGTCTCTTTATCCAAGGAATCGGAGCTACCCTCCCTTTCCTCAGATCAAAAACTTAATGACCCTTACATGTTTACCACATCCTCATGAAAATGATAGCGTAGCTCCTTTCACATGACAATTTAAAAAAAAAAAAAAATTTCTTATTTTCAGATGCGTTTGGTGTCGTTCAAGAAGATGTCTTGCGGCCGGTGTAGAATTCTTGATGCAAGAAACTGAAGATAGTTTTAATTTTCCTTGAGTTAAACCAGATTAGTTTCTAATAAAATCCAAGATCTACAGCAGCGAGCAGCTGCTGTTTTGACACTTTTAGTATGACCTCTAGTTTAGTTGACATGACTTCCAATAGCTATTCTAGTTGACCTGACCTCCAATAGTTTCTAGGTGACCTGATCTCCAATAGTTCTGGTTGACCTGATCTACAATAGCAATTCCAGTTGACTTGACCCCTGACAGTTTCTAGTTGACCCGATCTCCATTAGCTTCTAGTTGACCTGACCTCCAATTGCTTCTAGTTGACCTGATCTCCAAATAGCTTCTAGTGGACCTGATCTCCGATATTTTCTAGTTTACTTGATCTCCAATAGCCTCTAGTTGATCTGAAGGCAATAGCTTCTAGCTGACCTGACCTCCAATAGTTTCTAGTTGACCTGACCTCCAATAGCTTCTAGCTGACCCGACCACCAATAGTTTGTAGTTGGCCTGATTTCCAGTAGCTTCTAGTTGACCTGACCTCCAATAGCTTCTAGTTGACCTGACCTCCAATAGCTTCTAGTTGATCTGATCTCCAATAGCTTCTAGCTGACCTGACCTCCAATAATTTCTAGTTGACCTGACTTCCATTAGCTTCTAGTTGACCTGACCATCAATAGCTTTTAGTTTACCTGACCACCAATAGCTTTTAGATGACCTGACCACCAATAGCCTATAAACCAAAGGTGGGTAGTTTATTTTTTAACAGTAATTACGCAGGCAATTGACTTTTAATACCCGGTGTATAAACTTAATACCCAGGGTATTAAAATAATACTTGGGGTATTAAAATAATACCCGACTCACAACAGCTTTCATATGACCTGACTCAAAAATATCCTATACAAAACATGGCGTTTATGTTTACAAATTCTTCTCGTTGACATGACTTACGACAGCCTATAGATGGTCTAAAACACAACCTAGAGTTGACAGTACTTGCAACGGCCTATGGTTGACGTTATTTACAACAGACCATGAGGCCTGGTCACAGACCGGGCCGCGGGGGCAGTGACCCCCGAAACCCTCTCCAGGTAACCGTCTCCCGGTATACTTGTCCCATTTTACAACAGCCTATAGTTGACCTGACTTACAAGAGCCTACAGTTAGCTTGACTATTTCTTTACAATTGCCTCGAGATGACTTGATTTACAGTAGCTAGTAGCTGGCTGGCTGACAACAAACTCCTCTAGTTAGAAGACTGAGTTAGAGGGCCGAGTTAATTACAGGTTAGTTACACAGAGGGTAAGTTTAGATGGTTAGACTAGTTAACGAGAGAGTTGAATTACTTAGAAGGCTGGGTAGAGCTCAGTTGAAGCATGTATTAGTTAGGGGTCTTGGTTAATTAGAATGATGAGTTAGAGGATTGCGTCAGAGAGCTGGGTTAGTTAAAGCGCTAAGTTAGTGCTGATTTAGTATGAAAACTGAATTAGAAAGCTGGGTTAGTTAGATGGTTGGATTAGTTAGGGGGCTCGGTTAGTTAAAGGCTTGCGTTAGTTATAGAGCCTAATGCGATTTTTTCGTATTATGTAGAGAGACAGAGAGAATTCATTATTATTATTATTATTATTATTATTATTATTATTATTATTATTATTATTAATCTCCAAAATGTTAAAAAATGTTGATTTTTCCTCTCTGAATTAAATATTAGTTACGTTAATTATCAGGAGGAAAATCACATCATTCACTTGCAAACAATTAACATCACAAATGATATATACTCTAAGAGCTCTGTGTTTCTTAGTGTATATACGCTGATAGTTCACTTTAATCACTAATTTTACTTAATTAAGTATTCTTGTCTGGTGGTGAACGGGTGACATGTGGACTTAATGACCCTCGTTTAGTCGATTGAATTTAAATTACATTAAACAACTTATAATGACATACTTATGATTCTTAGTTTCGAAGTAAAAAAAAAATCAAAAAAATTCTATCATTTAAGATTTTCTCTCCATACTCTTTCAAATTATGATTTTTTCTGCTAAGAAAGTGGAAAAGAAAAGTAAAATAAACACAAAGAAACCGGAGGACAATAGGGAAAACTGAAGAAAGGAAAACTCTGTAAACAAATAAACCAGAATAACGGCCCTGAAGCCTATTATACAGAGTTTAAACAACCACTGGTTTAATAAGAAAAAAATCTTTCCCCTTCCCCAGAACATGAGAATAAAAAAGTGCTCCCCCAGCAAGACTCTGAACGAGCCGTAGATACAGGTCGACTAATCACGCAATTTGACTCTCCTTGGAAAAGCAAACCAACCCACCAATAGCAACCCCTCCCCGCTCCAACATATCCACCAATCACAACACATAAGAGGTACTTCTCCCTTCAGTTTGAAGCGTACAATAAAACTTAGAGAAGGTGAGGGAGAGAGTATGTGAGGGAGGATGTGTGAGGGAGGTTGTGTGAGGGAGGGAGGTAAGAAACTGAGAGGGAACTTCAGAGGTAATGTCAATAAGTGTGTGTGTGTATAATATATATATATATATATATATATATATATATATATATATATATATATATATATATACATTCCTCATCCTGTCTTCTGACCTCTACCTCTTTACCTGTCAAGGCTTCCTGTCTACCTGGCTGGATGGGATGTTTAATACTCTTTATTTATCTCTACTTCATTGATGTTTAATACTCTTTATTTATCTCTACTTCATCGTATATGGAGTTCTTCTTCCACGTGAAACGTTCTCTCACGTCCTATTTGTCCTAGTCCCAATTTTCCCTATTTTGCTCTCTCTGGGGTTGAATTCCAACAGCCACAGCCTTGCGGGTTTGAGATTCTTCTGTAAAAAAAAAAAAGCATTTGTGGTTACATTAGTGCCAATGGTAGCCTTCCTAGTGTAGATAAAAATAGTTAATTGGAGGAATCTTGTTAGGACGGCTTGATGTAGTGGTTAGAGC
>WNWK01000083.1:380000-425000 GCA_009830355.1 Cherax destructor | reverse complement strand
AAAATATAAGAGACTGTGGAGGACAGAGGATGAAAGAAAGAAAACGATAGAAAGACAAACGAGGGAAAGACGGGAAGATCTTAAGAGGGAAGGGATAATGATAAGAAGGAAAAAAAATGCAAAAGGAAAAGGGAGAGTAGCAGGAAAAGAAGATAGTCAGGGGTGACGGTAATTATTATTATTATAATCAAGGGGGAAGTGCTAAACCCGTAGGATTATACAGCACCTGTGGGGGGGATGTGGAAGGTATTCAGGCTTAATTCAGGGAACTGGAGCACAGATCCAATTTCCTAGATCAAGAGCCCCTCACCAGCATCAAGGAACCGCCCTTGAAGGGGGGGGGGTGACGGTAAGAAATCATTTGCATCAGAAATTCCTTTAGTTGGCCTCTCCTTGACACCAGTTTCTATTTTTATCGGCGTCACGAGAATTCATATTTTCTTCTTCCATGGGATGACTGGAGGTGTGAATGGCCTGAATCATGTCCACACGTTTGGCCTGAATCATGTCCACACGTTTGGCCTGAATCGTGTTCACACGTTTGGCCTGAATCGTGTTCACACGTTTGGCTGAATCGTGTTCACACATTTGGCCTGAATCGTGTCCACACGTTTCAGCTCCATCTCTTGTCCGGAGCTAGACACTTTCAATGTGTATCCTGCCTTATTCTGAGGAATTTCCCCCACTGCTTCCTTTTTAACTCTATACTTGTTTCTTCTCTTTGTAGACTCCTAGCGTAAGTCCAAACACCACTTGGGTCTTAATACAACTATATAGTCTTGTTGGTCCCCAGGTGTCAGAGTGTTTTTGTGTGTGACTTTGAGCAGTAAACACTTTACTACAAAACATTCAAATTGTCGGTGTGAAACGAGACTTCTCAAAACTTTTCGCTTCTGCAACTCCATCTAGCAGTGCCCAGTTACCTGTACAAGAGTGTTTTCTACTATATTCTGCTCTGAAGATGTCGTCAATCTTCCTGAAAGTATTTTTACTCTGTGAATGTAAGACGTAGGACTTAATGAATTTGCGTGTTTATTTTCAAATAGTTCGTTTTTCTGTTGAACGAAACTGGATATATCAGCACTGTGCTGCTACTCTATTTTATATGAAAGTTAAATAATGGAAAAAAAAAGCTATATTTCCTTGTCATACTCCATCATACAGGATCAGTTACATAGTGATGTTTCTTAAGCCTGAGTTGAGACTTCAGTAGATCGTTGACGGTATCGTCAAGTATTCCAGTAGTGAATTAGTAGCTGCAAGGGCTTGTAGGGGTTTCTTGTTTATGTTGCTTTTATAGGGCTAAAACTGCGTATACCGTACGAGCCTAGCTCCAGAAGTCTAATGATAGATAATGTCCAATCTGAAAATAAGGAACTGGTAGCATAGGATTTTTTCAATACAGTGTTTCGCCCAAGGTGCTTTTCTTGATAAAACCCATTCATCAGCGGAACGTTGTATCCAAAAGATTCTCTGCTACCTGTGTCTTTATTCTCTTGTCCGTTTTTAACATTCTCTACCCACTGCCCAACCCGCCCGTGGCGCGGAGAGAGGACTACGACACACGCCCCCAGCAGAGCTGCTGTTTGTATTAATGATTGCATAAAAATGGCCCTTCAAGAGAGGTGAATTGATGCATGTGTTGGACTCTTCATCAGTGGAATTAGAGGTACCGTTCCCTTCCTCTGATCAAACCAAATTGCCGCCCATTCCCTAGGTGCTGTATGACCTATTGCGGGTTCAGCGCTTCCCCGTGAATGTAATGTAAAAAAAAAAAATCTTTTACAAATGAGTGGAAACGTTGATAACTTCATATAATCACGTTCAGGATTTTATATGAAACTTTTATCAACTATATGTTTGGGTGGTACAGTCCGAGAAAGACATTATAGCCATTCTCTTAGAAAAGTTTCCAGCTGCTGATAAACGTTGCCTGGCCTAACATACTACTGTTTACTAGAGTGCGACTTAATGTAACCCTTTGCATGCCTACCTGGGCTCGACCTATTTTTTTTCCCCTCTACCAGTCTCTCTCTCTCTCTCTCTCTCTCTCTCTCTCTCTCTCTCTCTCTCTCTCTCTCTCTCTCTCTCTCTCTCTTGATGTCTCTTTCTCTCTCTGATTTATTGCTACTCCTTCCATTCCTAAATTTTCCTCCATCATTTTCAACAGTTTATTGTTCCTCTCTCCTAGCCACTACCTCTTTCTTTCTCTCTGTAGCCTCCCTTCTCTTCCTCCCTCCCCAGCCTCACTTCTTCCCCTCCCTTCCTCCTAAACATCCGACTGGCCCCTCATTACTTTTTTTTAACAATTTCCATACTCGTGGTCCAGCCGCCTTTAGCCGAGCCTCATCGATTTTTTTCGGCTCAACCCTTTCAGCATAAGCGAGAGAGGGGGAGAGGGGTGAGAGGGGAGAAGAGGAGGGGAAGATGAAGGGCGTCAGCTATCCCAGATGGTAGTCTGTTAGACTTTACCGTCGCTGGACGCTACATTATAATATTCTCGAACCTCTTAATCGACTCTGGCGCCGGCCTCGGTACCGTCCGAACCTTGGACTCGAAGTTGAAGACCATCACTTCCGAATATAGGTCGAATGCCTTTTGAACCGCCCGGGGCTTACTTGCGGCTGAAGACGCAAGCAAACGCTCGCTTCGATGCGATAAGTGGGTGCGTAGAACGCATTCCCGGCGGCGTAGGTTATGCTGATGACGCCGGCGTGAATACATAAAAAGTTCCCGTGCTCGCTCAGCCCCACCTGCTCGGATAAAACCCTTACGAAGCTTTTTATTCGCACCGACGTCCATTCACCCGAGCAGGATGTGGACGCTTTTTGCCCGTCATTGTGGCTAGATGGATCCAGAGCTTCTGTGGTGGTGGTGGTAGCACTGGTAGAGGTGGTAATGGTGGTAATAAAAACCTCTGGCAGAGTAAAGTTAGTCGAGGTGGAAGTGGTGATAAAAATTCAAGTAATACTTCTGTGTTTAAAACGGCAGCCTCTAAGGATGGAGGGTGAGCAGTAGGTGGGATGGAGGGTGAGCAGTAGGTGGGATGGTGGGTGAGCAGTAGGTGGGATGGTGGGAGAACAGTAGGTGGGATGGTGGGAGAACAGTAGGTGGGATGGTGGGAGAACAGTAGGTGGGATGGTGGGAGAACAGTAGGTGGGATGGAGGGTGAGCAGTAGGTGGAATGGAGGGTGAGCAGTAGGTGGGATGGAGGGTGAGCAGTAGGTGGGATGGAGGGTGAGCAGTAGGTGGGATGGAGGGTGAGCAGTAGGTGGGATGGAGGGTGAGCAGTAGGTGGGATGAAGGGTGAGCAGTAGGTGGGATGGTGGGAGAACAGTAGGTGGGAGAACAGTAGGTGGGATGGTGGAAGAACAGTAGGTTGGTTGGAGGGTGAGCAGTAGGTGGGATGGTGGGAGAACAGTAGGTGGGATGTTGGGAAAACAGTAGGTGGGATGTTGGGAGAACAGTTGGTGGGATGTTGGGAGAACAGTAGGTGGGATGTTGGGAGAACAGTAGGTGGGATGTTGGGAGAACAGTAGGTGGGATGTTGGGAGAACAGTAGGTGGGATGGTGGGAGAACAGTAGGTGGGATGGTGGGAGAACAGTAGGTGGGATGGTGGGAGAACAGTAGGTGCGATGGTTGGTGGGTGGAATATTGACAGTAGGAGATGATTGCTGATAAATACAACCAGAAAAATTAAAATTGATATTCTTGTCGGGGACGATCGGAAGAGGCTAAAGGATATAAGCGATTGAGGGCAATTTTCATCCTCTTGCCCCAGAGCTAACCATCCTCAACAGTAACTGTATAAATATCCTAGGTCTATTAAGACTGTCTATCTACACTAAATACTCGACTTCCTTGGCTTTGAAGTGCCTTACATCCAGGGAATTAGCTACCCTCCCTTTCGATCAAGCTTGAATTCCTCTTCAGGCATTGTATGATTCCTACGGGTTTAAAGCATCTCCATAATAAAAATAATAATAGTTATTGAGGTGTTACCGATAGTCTGTGGAAAAGGACACTTTTGTACACTTCAAGGCATCTATTGAAAGCAACGAAACGTCACTTTTAATAAATGTTCTGAACTGTACCCCTTTTCCATAATATATGTTCTTATAAGACAGTCGCCGAAACATCTTTCGTCTATAGTCATGAGTGTATATGTCCTTGTTCCGTTCACTCTGACTTTAAATAAATCCTCCAAATATCCGCATAGATTTTCCACCTCTCGTCGGCATACTCAAAGTAATTGTCCCAAATATTTCATTGCCGCCTAATAACTCCGTTTCCCTCAACGCTATAAATCTGTTCTCTTTCCATATGTCCATATATAAACATTACGTTGAACTAAATTGTTCAACCAGCGTTCATCTCTCTGTTGTCCCAACTTTATTCCTGTCCACCAGTGGCTTTTTTAATACACATACACACACACACCTACACACACCTACACACACACACACACCTACACACACACACACACCTACACACACACACACACCTACACACACACACCTACACAGGTGGACAGAGACAAGATGTTCCAGAGAGGGGACACAGAAACAAGGGGTCACAATTGGAAGTTGAAGACTCCTATGAGTCAAAGAGATGTTAGGAAGTATTTCTTCAGTTATAGAGTTGTCAGGAAGTGGAATAGCCTAGAAAGTGACGTAGTGGAGGCAGGAACCATACATAGTTTTAAGACGAGGTTTGATAAAGCTCATGGAGCAGGGAGAGAGAGGACCTAGTAGCAATCAGTGAAGAGGTGGGGCCAGGAGCTATGAATCTATCCCTGCAACCACAAATAGGTGAGTACACACACCCACACACACATATAACAGGCTTAGTGTCTAATCGACATGTGCCTAGGACAAAATGGTAACTAATACACCGACACACACACACCTACACACACACACACACACACACACACACACACTCGGGGCCAGGAGCTATGACTCGACCCCTGCAACCACAATTAGGTGAGTACACCTATGCTCTATTTGTGTACGGTACGTCTTCACGGTAAAATGTCGTAACCCACATTTGTCTTGTTTACATATCGGTATACTGAACCACAGTATTACCAACACTGTCCATGTACGAATGCAGAACGTCCATGAGGAAAATGAGCACGAATGATTCACTCGGGACACCTTTCAGTCCTTAGACACTGATCACCTTAAATATGTCATGCATTTGAAGTGATCAAGGTCAAAGATCAGAAACGGCTTCACTAAAGGTGTCTTTGAGTGAATGACCTTTTCCTTAAAGTTGTCGGCAGTCATTTGCCTTTTTAATAAAGAAACTCCATCAACTGACTGGTGACTTAGCCTCATTTCTTTCCAGCAAAGATAAGTCTCGATCCTTCACTGTGAATGTTGCACAGCCTTGGCACTGTCAATGTTGCACAGCCTTGGCTGATAGAGCATCTAATGTCATAAGACTCACACCAACACAAAATACATAACCCAAACAGCTGAATTTTTTTACCCTTCCCAATACCCCTTTCTTTCCTCCCCACCCCCCTTTCCACACTTCTTTCCTCTTTCCCCTCGCGCTTTCATCACCCTTCCCCTCCCCTAAAGTCTCCTTCCCCTTAATCACTTCTTTCTCCTCCCCGCCCCCTCACTCCTTACTCCCGGACCTAGTTTTGATAAAACTCCCGTCACTCCTCCTTCCTACTGTCTACTGCATCGTCTGGCGTTCTTGAAACAAAAATAATCCTCCCCTTTCAGAAATCTTATTCTGGTATTGACAGGCCTAGAAAAAACTTACTGACCGAGAGAGAGAGAGAGAGAGAGAGAGAGAGAGAGAGAGAGAGAGAGAGAGAGAGAGAGAGAGAGAGAGAGAGTGAGAGAGAGAGAAAATGTATGAGAGAAGTTGAGAGAAAATAAGAATTTGTAGTTAAAGGAACAAATCAATACTCTTGGTGTCCTTTCTTCATTATTATAATTATTATTATTATTATTATTATTATTATTATTATTATTATTATTTTATTAGTAGTAGTAGTAGTAGTAGTACTAGCGGTAACATTTGGACCGAAAATTCACCCCAAGGTGTTACCCTAGACAGTCGAATCAAACCCAGGTACAGTTGCTGAAAAAAAAAATCCTCTACTCTCTCCTGGGCAAAAATAATATCAGGCAACTCAGACATGCACATACATAGTTTTTTTAAAGAATTTTTTTTAAACAAATCTTTTTTAATCAATTTTTTTTTTTTTTAATTTTTAAGAATTTTTTGTTTTAAAGAAATCCAATACACTTCGATCACCTTTTCAAGTCATTTTCATGGTTTTATAATATTATATATAATATCCGAAGAGTAATTCATATTTGCATTAATAAATCTACTTTTATATAGATACACAGAAACTACCAGCAATTAATTTTGTCAACCAATCACCATCGTCGTTACAAGCTGCACTAATTCATTTATGTAAATAGTCGTTGCTCTGGCTTACTACATCTGAGTTGCCTGCTAATATTTCTGCCCAGGAGAGAGTATAGGAACTTATTTCCACAACTGTACCTATTTACTACGAAGTGATCGGGAGCAACAGTTATAATGTGGCTTTCTTTTTCTCTCTGGTAAGTTTATTTAGGCACAGGTACACATAAACACAGTTACACAAATTATCATACATGGTTAGGTAAGTTACCTAAGATAACCCAGAAAAGTCAGTGACTTATTTCCATTGGAGATCTCTTTACTCTGTTCATTTATCTACTCACTGTATAAGCAAATTTATTCAGGTATACATAAATACAGTTACATAGATTATCATACATAGCAGCATATGTGTAGAGAACCTGGAATTACCCAGAAAAGTCAGGCAGAGTGACTGACTTATTTCCATTGGGGTCCTTTTCATCTCTTTCATCTTTCCCTCGTATATTTATGTAGTAGAAAGGGAAAAGTAGAGAAGAAAGGGAAGGGGGATGTAGAAGAGGGATGAAATTGCGTAGTTGTGGAAGTAGTTAGGAAAATAGATAAGGGGTAGATGGAAAAGAGAGAAGAGCAGGTATGCAATAAGTGAAACGAGTGTATGGTAAGGAAAGAGAAGCAAACTTGAAGGTAAAAACAGAGAAGTTTAAAGAAATTCACGATCGATACTAAAGAATAATTAGTAAAAAAAGAGGAAAATTAACAATAGACTTTGATCAAAATAATAAAGCACTCAAAAGAAGCGCCCAACGTGGGGCTCGAACCCACGACCCCGAGATTAAGAGTCTCGTGCTCTACCGACTGAGCTAGCCGGGCTTGGGAGTGTAGTAACGAGAAACATTAAAAGAAACAGAGCACGATATAAGATAAATCGACATTAACATTTTTTTAGCAATAGTTAAGAGAGAGAAGATAAGACAACGTTTCGGTGAGTTGTAATTTGACAGTGGTCAAGGACAGAGCAAAACGTCTTAACTTCCTTTTCGCCAGCGAAGATATTTCTTGAAAAGTATAACATAAGTGGTGTACAATAATTACATTTCTATATAGTTTGCCAGTGATGTCAGCTATGGTCTGTATAAGTTGCATCATGTACATGTAGGAATAAAGATTATTTGATGAGTTAGTCTGTTAGACACACACGCAACCTGAGTATATTTAATTTAAAGACGACTTTTCGCCAACCAGTGGCTTTATAAATTCAATACACAGCTTGTTAATTGGAGACAGTATAAGTTGATTATCAAGGAATTTTCACTGTGGTTTGCCTTAATTCAGTGGAATTTATCCGACCAAGTCTCGTGAGTACCACCCAAGCACCCGTTAAGTGAAGGACCCGGGTTCGATCCTAGTGCAAGTGAAGACTGGTAATTAATTCTTTTTATACCTGTTTATCTGGTAGTAAATAGATATCCCATGTATTAGTTGACTGTTGTGGGTCGCATCCTTAAAAGACAGATCAAGGACCCCCAATGAAAATATGCCACATAGCTTGTCTTTCTTGGATTATCCTGGATTATTCAGCGCTGTATGACCCGTGTGGGTTTAGCGCTTAATTTTGATTATAATAATTCTGGATTAATAAGCATCGGGGATTAGTGTGCGTTAATCAGGCATGCAAATATGAACTGCATTCGGATTATTAACCCCCACAGAGGGTTAATAACCCACGAGTGTCAAGTATTTTGGCGTATTTCTTCTGGGGTCCTTATGCCCTCCCCTGGAGGTCACCAACAGTAGCCGACTAACGCCCAACTATTACAGACAGTAAAGCAACACTAAATAAATAAGACAAATAAACAGAACAGGCTTTGATTAATACGACCTTCTCGCTGATTTAAGTTCCCACTGATGAAGTTTCCTCCGAGCCTAAGTCTGGTTTAAATAATGACTTTAATGTTTACATGTCCTTGATTTATTAACTCCCAGGTACTTATTTATCGCTTGGTGAACAGGGGTATGAACCCAGGTCTTTACTAAACCCAGTTATGTTAATTATTATCATGTGTAATGAGATTTTTCTCGTTAATCACAAAACTTTCGCTTTCGTAAGACTCGTTTGAGTTTTACATCTTGACTGGATCCTCTCTGAGGTTCGTTTACATCATCGTGAGACTCGTTGTCGGGTTCGTTGTCGGGTTCGTTGTCGGGCTCGTTGACGAAGAATGCCGTCACATCGTCAGTGTCATATAGGGACAGTAATCATTATTGGTCACATCTTAATTCCTTTATAAAGCGGTATTTCATTAACTCAGCACGTTGTTTCTACATCCAATTGTTATTATCATTTGCACTCTCTCTCTCTCTCTCTCTCTCTCTCTCTCTCTCTCTCTCTCTCTCTCTCTCTCTCATAATTACATTTAATAAATACGCCAAGGACGCAGCATCATCTATCAGTTTAATGAAAGTCTTCGTCTATAAGCGATCAGGGCCGCCTTCGGGGATATTTGGGGCAGAATATAATTAAAGCGAGAGTTTTCCTATAATTTTCTATTTATGTGCAATTTGTTACCCCTTTCTCATTATTTCTGTTTCTCTGCTATCATTCTTTATTCTTGGTTTATCTGCATTGATGTTGTTGCAAGTTTCACTATTTTTTTAGTTTCCTTCTCTTCCGGGTACACCTCCTTATCTTCCGGGTACACCTCCTTATCTTCCGGGTACACCTCCTTATCTTCCGGGTACACCTCCTTATCTTCCAACTAAACTTTCTTATATTTTGTCCACATCGTGTTTTCCTTTTTGCTTCCCTTTCTATCTCTATCTTTTTCTCCTTCCTCTTCAGCGTTTTTTTCCTCCTTATGCACCTCTTCCTCAGTCGACTCCAGGCCGAGGGACTGATTCCTACAAACTACTCCTCATCTTCCACCGTTTTTCTCTCTACTGGACTGAAGAAGCCACTTGCTGGCGAAACGTGTCCACGATAAAGATTCCCAAATGTTGCATAAGATTAGGCTACGTAAGGTTTGTCAGGAAACAGGAGCTTTTGGTCATCTGACCGAGGCCTTCCGCTGACTTACCGCTCCTCCCCTTTAAAAATTATAGTTATTATAACCATTTTTTTCAATATGCTTTTGTTGCTCACTCTTCAGCTGCAAGACAAACACTAGAGACCCTCAGACCGGTAAGCCAGTGGAAGGCCTCGGTCAGATGACCAAAAGTTCAAGCGGTGTGAAACTTCATAGCGACAATCCCTACATCTCGCCCGTGACTTTACCTTGGCTACCTTACTAAAAAAAATGGGATTGAGGAGGAATAATGTCAGGACTGCCACCACACAACCATTAATACACAACTTATTAGACTGCCACGTAACCCACACATAGGAGGGCGAAACTTAGGACTACATTTCGGTCCGACCTTGAACCATTGTCAGGTAACACGTAGCACTGCTAGGGAAGTCACCTGCTAACCTCACCACTATTGCATAAGGAGCCTGCCGAAACTACTGCTCCTCTTGTATTCCTAACGGCATATTACAAGGACCCCAATGGAAATAAGACACTTTGACGTTTTATGGGTTATCCTATATAATTCTACACATATGTTACTATGTATGATAATTGTACTTGTGTGTACCTGCACATTAACTTCCTCACACATTAAACAAATGAATTAGTATACAGTAACTAGAGATAAACATCTACATCAGCTGATTCTCACCAAAGGGAAGAAAGCCAAGGTGTGTACCACGAAGACCACGTGACCTTGAGTCGAAGACACAACAACTGTAATCAGTGACTTGCTTCTTTTTTTTTTTAAGATGTCCTCAATGAGCCACTGAGGGGATCACCGCTCGAGTCAGACCACATTAACCAAGAAATGGGATAGCATTAGAAGGTACTACTGGGTCAGTAGATAACTACGCGATACCATCTTTCCTACAGTCATTCAATTCTCTGAACCTTTTGTTTTAACTTAAAGTTTTTCCTCTCTCTCTTCTCTCTCTCTCTCTCTCTCTCTCTCTCTCTCTCTCTCTCTCTCTCTCTCTCTCTCTCTCCCTTTCTCTATATATTCCGCTGCTTGCCAAATATTAATATTTTTTCTTTATGCTTGGATTTTACATGCGTAAAACTCTGTTCATATTATAAGGTAAGAATATCCATGTAATTAAAGTTTGTCAGATCTCAGGAGAAGGTACAGTATTTCAGTCTGTGTAACCATCACTGTTGTTAAGTAACTCGTTTTCTAATGCTTTAGTTCGTTTTCTTCACATTCTTGTGACCATAGGGTAAACTTAGGCATGTGTCTGCGTGTTTCTTACAGCTGCTGAAACAGCAGCTGTAAGAAGCGTTAAGTAAGTTTATTCAGGTATACATAAATACAGTTACATAGATTATCATACATAGCAGCATATGTGTAGAGAACCCAGGATAAACAGCCTTCATGCTGTTTATTATCCCCGGATGGTTAATAGCCCCAGAATAATCCAAGAAAGTTAGCAATGTGGCTTATTTTCATCTTGGTCATTAGTAGCGAACCACAGCAGTTGACTAACTCCTAAGTATCTACCGAACGACTTTTTCGTTATACTAAGAGTTCAAACATTAAAGCGTATTATGGTGTGACGTCATCTCGAAAATGCTCAGTAAATAACCAGGTGTAAATAATCATAAATGCTAAGTGAGACTGAATGTAATATGCCCTCCAACGATACATGCAATTTCTTTCCGCCCAAAGCTATATTCCGTCTACGGTCTTCTTTGATTCTTGTGACTTTGCACTTCTTTGTCTATACACAGTGTTCTAACTTATTTAAACTCAAATAGTATTATTTTCAGGGGTCTAGGTTTTGCTCCTGGCTCTACCTATAAACTCACTGACGGGTTGCTTATAGATCATTCTCTATTATTTTCTCTTGAAACCTTGAAACTAATTAACATGTCTTGCCCAGTATCACTGTAGCTCATCTAAGCTTTTTTTTTTTTTAAGTATCCATCAATGTCCTGTTTCCGTCATGTTGGATAAGACCAAAAACGTACAAGATACAGGTAAACATAAGTACAAATATCATACGTAATTTAACACGTAATAAATTAAATAGGATAACCCAAAAATATCAGACAACATGACTTATTTTCATTTGGGGTCCTTGACACGTTGTTTAAAATGAACGACGGAGGTTGAAACCAAAACACATGATTCAGAAGGACACATGAAACTACTACTTCCAGTCTTTGTTGGTGAGAACGTGGAGTGAGTTGGGGGAGGTGGAGACAAACTAGCTACTCGCATTCAGGTGTGATAGGGATCAAGAGAAAAGGAGTCAGTAAGGTCGGCGAATTGAAGACTGGGTCGTGGAGGGTCAAGTGACGAGACTCGATCAGCGCAAGCTCATGTTGATTACTGAATCATTAAGTGTTGTATAGGGACTGCACGTTTAGAAGGAAGGATAAGGATGGGAGAGGGATGCAGGATAGGTGAGAAAGAGAAGAATCGAGTTGATTAATTTGATGAAAGAGTTAGAGGAAATGGGGTGTAAGGGAAATGAGAAGGATGAAGGGGAAGGAATAGTAAGAGAAACAGAATGAGGAAGAACAAGGGCAGTATGGAAATGGAAAGGGTGAAGGGGTTTGGTAGAATAGGGAGGGGAGGCTTTTGGGGTGAGGGGAGGATATAAGAATGAAGGAAAGGAGTGCGTGTGATTCATAGACCATTGGAGATTAAACCAGTTGACCACTGCCACTCACTCTGTCTGTCTGTCTGTCTGTCTGTCTGTCTGTCTCTCTCTCTCTCTCTCTCTCTCTCTCTATATATATATATATATATATATATATATATATATATATATATATATATATATATATATATATATATATATACTATGTAATGTGTGTGTGTGTGCAAAACAACCCCAAGGTTGCCTTCCGTATTGCAATCAACACATTAGCAGTTTACAAAGTTGCAGAAATGAGTAAGAAAATCTCAGCAGATTCGTTCCTCGGAACGCTTTGCTAAGACTGAGGGTGGTAGAGACGGGGAACATTCAGTAGCCAGGCACACGAGTGCCTAGTGCCAAAAAGATTAGGTACTATAGGAACCGATGATAGTCAGCCAACAAGCAGTGAAATTAACATTGGTAACCTCTCCATTATCTTTGCTTGTCGGCTGACTATCCTCGGTTCCTTTAATACTTAATATTTTATATATATATATATATATATATATATATATATATATATATATATATATATATATATATATATATATACATATATATATATATATCATACCACACACAGGAACTGTGACTCGACCCCTGCAACAACAAATAGGTGAGTACACACATATATGCATTATAGAATAGTTATGAAGTCAAGAATAAAAATACTCAAGGAATGCAAATTTCTGACACAAATTATGTATTTTCAATATTAACAAAAAATTTCAGAAATGTGTCGTCCGAGAGGTCAATCTAGGCGTAGCTTCCCTACCGTAATAATAATGTTCTTTCACCTGATATTCCCCAGGTGATGTATGACAACCAAGAGTGTAGCATATCCCCATGTTAGTCAGTTTATCATCTTTATTATGCATCTCATACCCATCCCCTGGGCGGTAGTCGAACGATTTCAGAGGTACATAATGGGTCCAGGGGCTGAACAAGCTTCAGTGGTAATGAACTATTTATACATGTTTATATCTGGTCACAATCGTAATGAGTTATTTATGCAACCATGAATCTGGTATTCCTCGTGAATATAATAATTTTAACCTGTGTGTGTACTCACCTAATTGTGGTTGCAGGGTTCGAGTCATAGTTCCTGGTCCGCCTCTCCACTGGCCGCTACTGGGTCACTCTCCCTGCTCCATGAGCTTTATCATACCTCTTCTTGAAGCTATGAATGGATCCTGCCTCCACTACATCGCTTCCCAAGCGATGTAGTGTGTGTACTCACCTAATTGTGGTTGCAGGGGTCGAGACTCAGCTCCTGGCCCCGACTGTGTGTGTGTGTGTGCGCGCGCGCGCGCAAATTAACCTGGTCCTAATTTTGAATTATACTACACATCCTAATCACTGGAAGGTCTATGTTTTATTATTAAAACTGTTGCTTCGCTTTGTAATTCGCATATTATTCTTTGCTCAAGTGTAATGAGGTTTTAAATGCTGTTTCTAAATAAGTTACAAAGAATGTGGATCCTAAAAGATGTAACTCATTCTAATTCTAAATATATTAGCCCATCCTGGGGTAAGTTATACATAAGTTAGATCACTGAAAAAAAAATCTGTTCGAAACCTTAATTTTAGGTCAAGTTTTCATCACTTATCACCACGTCAGCAAATAGTATATCAATTGTATTATTTACGTTGTATAAAGATTTATTAATAGTAGTAGTAATAATAGTAGCAGCAATTATTATTTATTATTGCTATTATTAATTATTATTATTGTTGTTTGGCCTATAATATTGTAATTCGTTAATAATCATTATAAACAGTACATAATAGCAATCAAAATAAGTAATAATCATCATAGCATCATAAACATGTTTGAAATTAAACATGTGTATATTTTTGTAAAACACTTTGGTAAATTTAATAAAAAACACTTTGGTAAATTTAATAAAAAACGAAATAGTTTAGTTCCCGCTACAATGTGAGATTAGTGAAGGTTTCCGCCAACAGATGGCAGCACTTGCCGAGGACCATCTTTGCTTACTATCGAGTTTATATTTTAAGATTTACACCTCATTAATCGTAGGGATATACATCTATCTACACACTGAAGTGTATATATATCTGTGTATATATATATATATATATATATATATATATATATATATATATATATATATATATATATATATATATATATATACATGTATATATATATATACTGAAAGAATACATTTTCTTTATTTTTAGTAGGTTATAACTAACGGTCTGTGGATTATTTTGCATGACCCTGGTAAGTTTATTCAGGTACAGATACACATAAATACTGTTACATATATTATCATACATAGCAGCATATGTGTAGATTACCTTGGATAACTCCCCCTAAAAAAAAGTCACTGACTTATTTCCATTGGGGTCTTTGAATCTCCAAGTCAGTGGTCCTTAACCTGAGGTGCACTCTCTAGGGTTCACCAAGCTTTTACACACATGTATATGTAAATAACTCTTTTTACCTTATTCCTAGTATACATATATCCTTTATAATATAATAACATATATATCGTAGAATGTAAAATATTAAAGTATAAAAAGGACCCCAATGGAAATAAGTCACTCTGACTTTTTTGGGTTATCCTAGGTTCTCTACACATATGCTGCTATGTATGATAATGTATGTAAATGTATTTGTGTATACCTGAATAAACTTACATGCACAACCTGGGGTGTACCATGCATGCACTCTGGGGTGCACCATGCATGCACTACCTGGGGTGCACCGTGAATGCACTCTGGGGTGCACGGTGCATGCACTCCCTGTGGTGCAGGTGCAACCTTAATGAGCCTCGTGTAGTCGATAGTCTTTAATCCCAGGTAACCAACCTACCACTCTGAGGTGTGTACGTTGTATGTATTGAGAAAATCAATATCTCAGATATAATAGCATAGCTATGTTAATATCTATTGCTGTCTTAATGGTCCTCTGAGTGTGTAAACGTGTGAGTGAGTGTTTGTGTATTAGTATGTGCGTTAGTGTGTGTGTACTCACCTAATTGTGGTTGCAGGTGTGTGTGTCTGTACGTTTATAATTATGAGTCACTTTTAAAGACTGAGCTCTTGCTCTTGGGCCCGAATCTTAACATTTAAATGACAAATGTGATTAAGTTTACCCATAATTGTATCTGATGTAACGTATGCAGCCAATTCTGTCACTCTTGACCAGATCACGTTCATTATAACCCGTGTATCCAGGAAGTGTTTCCTGACCTCTCATTGCCTCTGGAGTGCCTCTATAGTTTGAGAAGTTATCATCTGAGACCTGCTCTAGTTCCTCCTCTCGTAAAGAGGTTACGAACCTACCACCACAGTTTTCTTACCAGCAGCAACACTACTCCCACCACCTCACTGTTTTCACCACATCTCTCCCACCGTTACACCTCTACCACCACTACTCGATACCCTCCAATTTTCTTCCCCTCTCCTCTTCCCCTCCGTTCTTCTTCTACCTCTTTCCCCTTCCTTTCACTACTACCTTTCCTTTCCCTCCCCTCCACTTTCCTTTCTTGTGGTCACAACACAACACAACACTCCTCCGATATTTTTCCCTATTGTCTTAAACAGATGCTCGTTCTACCCTTGTTTATTCTCTCTCTCTCTCTCTCTCTCTCTCTCTCTCTCTCTCTCTCTCTCTCTCTCTCTCTCTCTCCAATCTCATTTCATTGAATGAGCGAGTGAGAGGAATCTGTGAACAAGACAGAGTGAGTCAACCAGCAAGTCCGTGAGGGAGTCAATGTGTTAGTTACCATTTTGTCCTAGGCACATGTCGATTAGACACTAGGCCTGTTGTATGTATGTATGTGTGTGTAAGGAAACACTTCGAAATGTTTGTGTGTGTTTGCTTGTTCTCAGTTTGTTTTTCTTTGTGTGTTTGCACTTGCCAATTTCTGCATGCAGGGGTTCAGTCTCAGCTCCTCGAACTGCCATTGTCCTTATTGATTGCTACTTTTCACCTCTTTTTAATCCTGTACTCCTTGGAACTCAGGCGAGAAAGATAGATGATAATATATACTTGGAAAATCTTGGGGGGTCTAGTCATAAATCTGGATACGGAAATCACTCCCTACGATAACAGAGACTCGGCAGACGGTGCAACATCCCCCCAATGAAAAGCAAGGGCACCATGAGTACGCTAAGAGATAAGTGTCAGGGGCCCAAGACTGTTCAACTGCTTCCCAGCATACATAAGGGAGTCTTCAAGAGGGAGCAGGACATTCACTTAGTCAATACCGGACCAGCCTGGCTGTGGTATTCCTCAGGCTGAAGAATTATTTCCTAACATCCCTGTGGTTCATCTGTGCTTCTTTGCTCAGCTCCTAACATGTCAACCAGTCTAAATATCCATCTCCGCCCTGATAATCCTTCGGTGTATCTTGTACGCAGTAATTATGGTTCCTCTTTTTATCGATCTTCTGAGGTCGGTTTCTTTGGTCTGTCCTCGTTGTGCATGTCCTTCACCTCCGGGTTTAGCTTCACTGAAAACCTACGGCAGGGGCGCCACGAGTACACTGAGAGACAACACAATAAGTGTCAGGGGCCCAAGACTGTTCAACTGCCTCCCACCATACATAAGAGGAATTACCAATAGACTCCTGGCTGTCTTCAAGAAGGCACTGGACAGGCACCTAAAGTCAGTACCTGACCAGCTGGACTGTGGTTCGTACGTCAGTTTGCGTGCGGCCAGTAGTAACAGCCTGGTTGATCAGACCCTGATCCACCACGAGTCCTTGTCTCAGACCGAGCCGCGGGCGTCGACCCCCGAAACCCTCTCCAGGTATACGGCCATTTGAAGTTTCTGTACAGTTTGATCAGGTGTGGGCTTATGAAGAATGCCTCTTAATATGCCTCTTTGTATAATATGCATTCAATATATATTATACAAACAGCCATTCTTTACAGGTTCCAGGCTGGTGCAGGTTACTCAGGTTCGTCTGATGTATTGTGTATAAAGAATATTTTTGCCTTAATGTAGGCTGCTGTCTTTCTCCGTTACGTAGTCTGGAAATAAGAGGAAAGCTTTAATTCTCTCCGACAAGTCAACACATACAATGGTAATGGTCATAATAGTGAATTACAGGAGGCTCTGCTTGTAATGCTTGTCCAGTGTGAGACTTCTGAACCGACGTTCTCTGTCTTCTCTTCATCAGAGGTTCTGTGATCCACTGACGCATTTTGTCTTTTAGCTTATCTCATCTGGAGACAACAGCTCGCTGTACAGCCCATTCACAGGTTTTCCTGCAATCCTGAAATATTCAGGCAACATTAACCAATCTTTCTTGGTTGATTATGTCGTAGAATTTAAGTTGATTTATTAGTCAGGGTTGCATGTGCATCATTACATGTACGTTTTTGTAACTAGTTCTTGTATCAAAGGTCTTCACTTTGAGAAAAGTACTTAAGGAAATGAATACTTTAATTCTGAACCTTATTCCAGTTCCTCTACTTATGGTGGGTTATTGATGTATTCTTCATTGTTGGTTTACACTGGGCTAGTGTGTATGTGTGTACTCACCTAATTGTGGTTACAGGGGTAGTGTGTGTGTACTCACCTTGTTGTACTCACCTAGCTGTGGTTGCAGGGGTCGATTCACAGTTCGTGGCCCCGCCTCTTCACTGGTCGCTACTAGGTCACTCGTCTTGCTCCATGATCTGTATCATGTGTGTGTGTGTGTACTCACCTATTTGTGGTTGTTGGAGTCGATTCATAGCTCCTCTGTTAGTTACCATTTTGTCCTAGGCACATGTCAATTAGACACTAGGCCTGTTGTATGTATGTGTGTGTATGTGTGTGTAAGGAAACACTTCGAAATGTTTCTGCCCCACGGTGAACCGCCCTCCGTCGTGAAGCAAGAGCTTTACCACTGCCACGGGGCTATATATATCTGTGTGTGTGTGTGTGTGTGTGTTTCTGTGCGTACACGTTCATACTCACGAATGTGTGTGTCGCACGGAATGCATGGTAGGAGAAAACATTCTCCCACCGCACCCCAACCACCCCCCACCCTCCCCCTCCATCCCCCTCTCTCCCAGTGACTGCGTGGTTTTTACACATACCTCTCCTCCACTACCTAACCAACCCCTATGCTTTTTATTAGCGCCCATCCATCTGGCGTCTGGGAAAAAAAGCACCGTTCTAAGGCCAAACAGAAAAAAAAAGACATACACACAGACACTCCCTCCTCTTCTCCCCCCCCCACACATTCACAGGAGAGCAAACAGCGACCTTGTAACCCCATGATATAAGGTTCAAAGGGTGGAGGTTCCTTCTATGGTTTCTGGTAGCTTACGCCCTTATAGGAACGAACGGGGTAAAGCACACACACACACACACACACACACACACACACACACACACACACATACAGAAAGTGAGAGAGAGAGAGAGGGAGAGAGAGAGTGAGAGAGAGATAGAAACAGACAGACAGAGAGAAAGGAAGGACACAATTTGCTTTTTTTTTTTTTGCTTTGTAATTCATTTTATCGCGCTTCTCCCATATAAATAATAAACGCCTTTGGGGTGGGGTGCATTGGGGGAGGAGGGAGGGAAGAAGGCTCACAGAGCGAGCTACAAATAAAGGGTTGATAAAAAGGAAGGGGGAGGGAGGGAGGGGGAAACGTTCCTTCCAGCATCACTACAACGGTCCATGCATATGGTTGTCTGGAGGAGGAGGAGGAGGAGGAAGAAGAGGATAAGAAGGAAGAGGAAGCAGAGAAAGCAAAGGAAGAAGAGAAAGAAGTATAGAATTAGGAAAAGCATTACCAAAAAGAATATATGATGTGAACGGCTGGAGTTGTGATGATTATTGTGGTAGTGATAATGGTAGTGATGTAGTGCTAGTGATGGTGGTAGTGATGATGGTTGTGATGTGGTGGTAGTGATGATAGCGATTATGGTGGTAATGATGATGGTAACGATGATGGTGGTTGTGATATGATGGTGGTAGTGATGATGGTGGTGGTGATGATGGTGGTAGTGATGATGGTGGTAGTGATGACGGTGGTAGTGATGACAGTGGTAGTGATGACAGTGGTAGTGATGATAGTGGTAGTGATGGTGGTTGTAATGGTGGTAGTAATGATAGTAGTAGTGATGGTGGTGGTAGTGATGGTGGTAGTGATGATGGTGGTAGTGATGATAGTGGAAGTGATGGTGGTAGTGATGGTGGTAGCGATGGTTTAGTTTGAGTGTATATTTTTGCAATCGACAACAATTCTCAGAAAGTCAGACAAGACATACAGACCTGCGAATTTTTTTTTTTATAATATATGTACATTCATATTTTTCTTTTTAGTAAGCTATACGAGAAAAGGGGTTACTAGCCCATTGCTCCCGGTATTTTAGCTGACTTTTACAACACGCATGGCTTACGGAGGAAATATTCTTATTTCCACTTCCCCATGGGTATGAAAGGAAAAGTAATAACAAGAACTATTAAAATAAAAACAAAGAAAACTCATATGAGTGTGTATACATAAACATGTACATGTATGAGTAGTGTGACCTAAGTGTAAGTAGAAGTAGAAAGATGTACCTGAAATCTTGCATGTTTATGAGACAGAGAAAAGACACCAGCAATCCTACCATGTAAAACAAATACCTACTACGGTTAGCCGGACTTGAGTCCTGGAAATGGGAAGTACAATGCCCGCACTTTAAAGGAGGGGTTTGGGATATTGGCAGTTTGGAGGGACTTCTAAACTGTGAATATGTATGAGTGATGGTGAAAGTGTTGAATGATGAAATTTTTTTTCTTTTTGGGTCACCCTGCCTCGGTGGGAAACGGCCGACGGATATATATATGTATATATATATATATATATATATATATATATATATATATATATATTATATATATATATATATATATATATAATATGAGAGAGAGAATAAAGCACACATAGTCAGAGAGACAAAAGACAGACAGAGAGAAAAGACTCATTTGTCTCCATGTTTACCTTGCCTCCTCTTCTTCCTACTCATCCCCCTCTTCATTACCTCCTTTCCTTTGCACATTCTTGTGTATCTGATACTTCATTTTTCTCGTTTTCATCTTTATTAAGGCTTTAAATAAAGTCCTCTTTACTAAACAGTTTTCAAAGTTCAAATATTTCTCTCTCACTCTCTCTCTCTCTCTCTCTCTCTCTCTCTCTCTCTCTCTCTCTCTCTCTCTCTCTCTCTCTCTCTCTCCCTCACTAATTATAAAAATCAACATTCAGTTATATATGGATCCCAGGATGAACTGAATCATCCTCTTCCTCCTTTCTCATCATCATCATCATCATCATCATCACCATAATCATTTATAACCAGAGTGTGCTCTAAGGTGCTCAAGGGGCATGACTCAGTTTTTTCCTCCTCAGGACAATGGAGAGTAATTCCTCAGCCATTGAGGCTCTGCCAGCCAAGCCGGGCCAGTTCACGCAGTCTAAAAATGTTTTCAATAAAAGCGTTAAATCTTGGTCAAGCTGTAATAGTCATTAATCATCGGCGGGGAGAGGGACAGAAGGGGAGAGAGAGAGAGAGAGAGAGAGAGAGGACATGGTGAGAGACAGCTAGCACACTACCTTGCTACATTCTGATTATTGTATTTTCCGGCATATAAGTCTTGGAAAATCGCCCTGCGTCTTATATGCTCAAGGTCAGGGTCAAGGGTAGGCTTTGTGTTTCACTTTAGCCCTTGAATATTATAACTGATGTACCGTTACGATACCCCTGTCGTGCGTCTTATATGCCTATAAATACGTTTATTCATATTCTCTTTAGGTTAGTTGAAATAAGGATAGTATTGCACAAGGCTCTCTCCCCACCCTTCCCTCTCATCGGCTGCAAGAAAGTAGATGGACAATTACCACAATATACATTTAACAGAAAAGATCATTTTTTTTGTTACATCTGTACATATTAACATATCCCCAACTTGGTAGTTCTTGGTCAACTAATCGTCCAGAGGAAGATTTGTGAACTAAGGTCAGGATTCAAAAACGGCAGCCAGGCCCTGCGTTGTGTCTGGTGGAATGCGATACTTACAAAGTTCTTGTCTAGCTGGTTCTTAAAGGATTGCATTTTTTTATATTTTTGCATCATTAGGCATTCTGTTCCAGCCATATACAACTTTGTAAATAAATGGATGTGTTTTGGTCGCTGAGCGATCCGAGAAGAGTATCGCAGTATCCCACATGCCCAGCCCCTCAGTTCACAGTAATTTTAATTACATAACCTTAATTTTTAAAGAGGTGGACCGGTAAGCCAGCGGAAGACCTCGGTCAGGTGACAGAAAGCTCTAGCTGCGGGTCATCAAATGACTAAGAACCGCGTCAGGAAACACTTGTCCTGTTTCCTGACAAGCCTAACCTAACCTCAATTTACTATAAAGACTGAGGAAAGGACTGATAACTGTATACAATAATAGCGAAATATAACTCACGAAATCGTAATGACACGATTGCAAACAAACCATACCACGGGTGGGGTTTGAACTCCAGACCGTCGCGTAAGACGGTCTGGAGTTTTGAGACACTCTGACCGCGGGTTCAAACCCCACCCGTGGTATGGTTTAGCGAAATATAGTCATATATAGCAAATCAGGTAAAACAAAATTATATAAAAAAATATTTAAATAAAAATACATCAGCATTAAAAAAATAAGATGGAAGTGAAACTAAATGCCAGGAACTTGTGGAGGATGCCAGGAAATTGTGGAGGATGCCAGGAAATTGTGGAGGATGCCAAGAACTTGTGGAGGATGCCAGGAACTTGTGGAGGATGCCAGGAACTTGTGGAGGATGCCAGGAACTTGTGGAGGATGCCAGGAACTTGTGGAGGATGCCAAGAACTTGTGGAGGATGCCAGGAACTTGTGGAGGATGCCAGGAACTTGTGGAGGATGCCAGGAAATTGTGGAGGATGCCAGAAACTTGTGGAGGATGCCAGGAACTTGTGGAGGATGCCAGGAACTTGTGGAGGATGCCAGGAACTTGTGGAGGATGCCAGGAACTTGTGGAGGATGCCAGGAAATTGTGGAGGATGCCAGGAACTTGTGGAGGATTCCAGGAACTTTTGGAGGATACCAGGAACTTGTGGAGGATGCCAGGAACTTGTGGAGGATGCCAGGAACTTGTGGAGGATGCCAGGAACTTGTGGAGGATGCCAAGAACTTGTGGAGGATGCCAGGAACATGTTGAGGATGCCAGGAACTTGTTGAGGATGCCAGGAACTTGTGGAAGATGCCAGGAACTTGTGGAGGATGCCAGGAACTTGTAGAGGATGCCAGGAACTTGTGGAGGATGCCAGGAACTTGTGGAGGATGCCAGGAACTTGTGGAGGATGCCAGAAACTTGTGGAGGATGCCAGGAACTTGTGGAGGATGCCAGGAACTTGTGGAGGATGCCAGGAACTTGTGGAGGATGCCAGGAACTTGTGGAGGATGCCAGGAACTTGTGGAGGATGCCAGGAACTTGGGAGGATGCCAGGAACTTGTGGAGGATGCCAGAAACTTGTGGAGGATGCCAGGAACTTGTGGAGGATGCCAGGAACTTGTGGAGGATGCCAGGAACTTGTGGAGGATGACAGGAACTTGTGGAGGATGCCAGGAACTTGTGCAGGATGCCAGGAACTTGTGCAGGATTCCAGGAACTTGTGCAGGATGCCAGGAACTTGTGCAGGATGCGAGATAGAAGCAGAAGAGTCAATCACCTGATTTTTATTGCCGTTAGTGTAAATAATTTCCTGGTTATTGATGATTCCTCTTGTGGGTTTAGTGCTTAGTTATGATTATAGTAATAATTTTGATGATTCTTCTGATGCAATTTGAAGGGTTTGGCTCTTGATTACAGTTTTTAAAAGAATTTGGTATTTTTTTCTAATTATTCTAGAAATATTCAGTTTTTCCGTACTTCATTAAAATCGCGTTCGAAAGTTCATTGACAAGGTTTTGAAACTGACTTAAGAATGAAACTTATGCTTATAACTGGTCTTTTACCAATATTTCAAATATCTTTATAATTTATTGTCTTCGGAAGGTATTCCATTGCAGATGTTGTATTTTAAATATATTTTTTTTATTTTATATCCCGACGCTACACTTATATCTGACATGAATATACCTTTAATATAAAATCTTCCTCAAGTGTCATGAAAGTTTTGTGGGGAAAAAAAGGCATAAGAAAACATTTTATTGTTACGATGACTCGCCTACAAAAGACTTTACGAAATAAAAGCTTTCCTCTTGCTAGAACCTGTCGCCTCACACCCATTCTTCTTTGTCTCAGCTTCCTAAGGGAAAAACAGGCAGAATTGATTATAAATATTGTATATTTCTTAATAAATGTACGAACTTTGTTGCCATTCTATATGGTCTCCTTGTTTGTAAATTCATTCACTTTTTGCTCTAAACCTTAACGAATCGTACAGTGCTGGTGTAATGAAATTTAATCATATTTGATGCCATGTAGGTATAGATTGTCCAGGGGGAGTTGAATGATAGCTCTAGGGTTTTCGTGTTGCGATTAACACATTTTTAGGAGCTTGCAATGTTGTAGAAATGAGTAGGAAGTCCAGGTAGATTCGTTCAAGGGAACGACTCCAGCTACACCTCTAGCTAGGGTCGTTCCCTTGAACGAATCTACCTGGACTTTCTACTTTCTGCAACATTGCAAGCTCTTGAAAATTTGTTGATTGCAACACGAAAGCTTTAGAGCCATTCATTCAACTCTTCCCCCCCCCCCCCTCCGTGGTTGTTTTGCATGTTGTCTGAACAATCTATTCCTACATGGGATCAAATGTGATTAAATTTCATTACACCAGCGTAACAAGATGAAAAAAAAAACCGTCCCCCGTGGTAACTTTGCACCTTGTATAGCTTGTTTGCGGTTATTGCACAGACAACATATTCAATGTGAGCAACTCTCGGCTATTTTGAATGGCTAATTTCCTAGAGTCATTCAGAATACCCAGAACTCACTACGGGAAGGCGGCTGTTCTTCTGGTTCCCATTGTTTGTACAAATCCCCTTGTGGACTCCACCTTCCTTCGTACATTCCATCATGGGGTAAGATAAACTTTATTATCATTTAAGTTGAAAGTGAATGGATCGGAAGTTTACACAGGGAGAAGGAGAGGGATAGAATAAAGGAAGTGTAAGAGGGATAGAATGAAGTGTAAAAGGGTTAGAATGAAGGAATTGAAAGAGGGAGAGAATGAAGTGTAAGAGAAATAGAATGAAGGAAAAAGTAAATGGGACAGAATAAAGTGTAAGAGGGGTAGAATGAAGGAACTGTAAGAGAGAAAGAATGAAATCTAAAAATGATAGAATGAAGTGGTGCAAAAGGGATAGAATGAAGGAATTGTAAGATGAACTATGAAAGGTAGAATTAAGGGAACCTTCCTTCATTTCTGTCTCCCTCCCTCTTCCTCTCTTTTTCCCCCTTCTTTCTCATTTTATCCCTCTCCATCTTACTTTTCTTCCTCTTTTTTTTTACCCCTTCCCTCTCCCCCTCTCTATCTTCCTCCTCTTCCTTTCACCAACGTGAAAGGATCTGAAGTGGAAAGGGTGGATTATCTCCTCTAAGATAAGTAGAAGGGTGATAGTTGGGCGATAGTGATGGAGGGTGATAGTTGGACGATAGTGATGGAGGGTGATAGTTGGACGATAGTGATGGAGGGTGATAGTTGGGCGATAGTGATGGAGGGTGATAGTTGGGCGATAGTGATGGAGGGTGATAGTTGGGCGATAGTGATGGAGGGTGATAGTTGGGCGATAGTGATGGAGGGTGAAAGTTGGACGACATTGTTGGAGGGTAAAAGACTGTAGTAACTTTCCTTCGCCAACAACAAAAGTAGAGATCTGGCTCTTGTTGTAGACACGCAGCCTTGGATACGATTCCAGTCCAGTTTTATCCCAACTTAATTGACAGTGAATCATAAACTTTCGTTATTGTTGTTCTTGTTGTTGTTGTTGGAAGGTGGGTATAAAAAATACAGAGTTGACATTCCAGACAGTGGCACCAGCAGAATAATGCAGTGGAAGCATAGAAACAGTTTCAGTGTAATCAGATCCTTTACTGGCCAATTTTGGCCAACGCAGTGGGCGAAATTTGGGTGAAACGGGCTGTCTCATTACACTGCACTTGTCTGTTTCCATGGAATCGATATTTTATTAAAAAAAATCTACTTGATAATACAAGTTGTCACCTTCCTTTTGTAACCATGACGGTCCTGTGGTTAAGCTCAGGGTTTGCACACGTACAGAGCCTCAGGTTCGACTCCCATCCAGTTTTTCTGATTTTTAGTTAAGTCATTCATTACGACTTATCCAAGTTTATATACCCATTTCCTAATGTATTTAACTAACATGTCATAGATTCCTACATAGGTAAGCAGCTATCAAATATATTAAGTCTCCAGCACGAAAATTTACTGTTGACACAACTGCCCTCCGTTTCCAGTATTTTGAATAGTATAAATATCTTCTCAAAAAACTGGGATGTAAATTTTTATCCTTTATATGCAAAAGTATTTTACCTATCGAAGATAGTCTTTTTTAGTAGATATTTGATTTCATAGCTGTAATGTTATGTGTATTAAAGTTGAGGGTCAATTACGTGGCCGTACATCCACGAGCACTTGGGTGGAACTGTTTGACTCTGTATGTCAATAACGAGAAACATAAAATACCATGACTGTGAACTCTTTTACTGGGATATCCTGTCGATCCATGACCGAGAAGTTGGGAACTGTGGGCCAAGACAATGGAGTTGGGAACAGTGGGCCAAGACCTTGGAGTTGGGAACAGTGGGCCAAGACCATGGAGTTGGGAACAGTGGGCCAAGACCATGGAGTTGGGAACAGTGGGCCAAGACCATGGAGTTGGGAACAGTGGGCCAAGACCATGGAGTTGGGAACAGTGGGCCAAGACCATGGAGTTGGGAACAGTGGGCCAAGACCTTGGAGTTGGGAACAGTGGGCCAAGACCATGGAGTTGGGAACAGTGGGCCAAGACCATGGAGTTGGGAACAGTGGGCCAAGACCATAGAGTTGGGAACAGTGGGCCAAGACCATGGATTTGGGAACAGTGGGCCAAGACCATGGAGTTGGGAACAGTGGGCCAAGACCATGGAGTTGGGAACAGTGGGCCAAGACCATGGAGTTGGGAACAGTGGGCCAAGACCATGGAGTTGGGAACAGTGGGCAAAGACCATGGAGTTGGGAACAGTGGGCCAAGACCATGGAGTTGGGAACAGTGGGCCAAGACCATGGAGTTGTGAACAGTGGGCCAAGACCATGGAGTTGGGAACAGTGGGCCAAGACCATGGAGTTGGGAACAGTGGGCCAAGACCATGGAGTTGGGAACAGTTAGCCAAGACCATGGAGTTGGGAACAGTAGGCCAAGACCATGGAGTTGGGAACAGTGGGCCAAGACCATGGAGTTGGGAACAGTGGGCCAAGACCATGGAGTTGGGAACAGTGGGCCAAGACCATGGAGTTGGGAACAGTGGGCCAAGACCATGGAGTTGGGAACAGTGGGCCAAGACCATGGAGTTGGGAACAGTGGGCCAAGACCATGGAGTTGGGAACAGTAGGCCAAGACCATGGAGTTGGGAACAGTGGGCCAAGACCATGGAGTTGGGAACAGTGGGCCAAGACCATGGAGTTGGGAACAGTGGGCCAAGACCATGGAGTTGGGAACAGTGGGCCAAGACCATGGAGCTGGAAACACAAATCCAAGACCATGGAGCTGGAAACACAAATCCAAGACCATAGAGCTGGAAACACAAATCCAAGACCATGGAGCTGGAAACACAAATCCAAGACCATGGAGCTGGAAACACAAATCCAAGACCATGGAGCTGGAAACATAAATCCAAGACCATGGAGCTGGAAACACAAATCCAAGACCATGGAGCTGGAAACACAAATCCAAGACCATGGAGCTGGAAACACAAATCCAAGACCATGGAGCTGGAAACACAAATCCAAGACCATGGAGCTGGAAACACAAATCCAAGACCATGGAGCTGGAAACACAAATCCAAGACCATGGAGCTGGAAACACAAATCCAAGACCATAGAGCTGGAAACACAAATCCAAGACCATGGAGCTGGAAACACAAATCCAAAACCATGGAGCTGGAAACACAAATCCATGACTATGGAGCTGGAAACACAAATCCAAGACCATGGAGCTGGAAACACAAATCCAAGACAATGGAGCTGGAAACACAAATCCATAATCATAGATCTGCTACAGTGATGGAAGACCAGGGGGCTAGAAAAAGTGTTATGACCAATCTTCTCTACGTAACAATCGCTCAATGGAGTTCCAATATTTTAGGCTTTTTAAATTTGCTTATATATTTAAGTGATATTTGCAAATACTTAGTGGTATGAAAGCACAAGCTTATTGAAAAGCCACTGATTAATAAGAGTATTTCTAGCCCTTTCAAGATGGATGAAGGCTCTTGATACATCGAATTAGAGCTACCCTCCACCTTGGATCAAAAGCTATATGACCAAAAAGCTGAAGACTCGGCTCAGGAGATGCAACATTCCCCCAGTGAAAAGTAGGGGCGGCGCCACGAATACACTGAGAGACAACACAGTAAGTGTCAGGGGCCCAAGACTGTTAAACTGCCTCCCAGCATACATAAGGGGGATTACCAATAGACCCCTGGCTGTCTTCAAAAAGGCACTGGACAGGCACCTAAAGTCAGTACCTGACCAGCCGGGCTGTAGTTCGTAAGTCAGTTTGCGTGCTGCCAGCAGTAACAAACTGGTTGATCAGACCCTGATCTACCTTGAGGCCTGGTCACAGAGCCGCGGGGGCGTTGACCCCCGAAACCCTCTCCAGGTATACCCCCCCACGCATGTAATTCTTGCCTGTGATAATACCACCTTGATCATTATCAATGTTAATTACTCTTCCAATAACATATAATGAACATAGTCTATAATTACCTAAATTAATTGCCAATAGCGCACCGCTGGTCAAAAATTAACTATGCCCATATATGTTTAATTGCCCATTGAAGTGAACTCAGCCTACGGAAAGCCTATATAACCTAATTTGCATATAAAGTAATTTAGATAAAGAAACAGGTGTGTGGTCCGGGTGGACAGCGAAGTAATTTCTTGTTCTGTCGTTACAATTATATGTTTGTGGTACATTACTGATACTTAATATCCACTCCCTATGTTCTGTAGGGTGGTGGTGGTGGTGGTTATTATTGCTGTTGAGTTATGGTGGTGGTGGTTGTTGGAAGTATGGTGGAGGTGATTTTGGTGGTAGAAGTTATGGTGGTGGCTAACGGAGGCAGTAGTGAGACTACTACCGTAAATTCTCTTACTACTAATATTACTACTGCTACTTCTACTGCCTCTGTTATAAGCCCTGTGTGGTCCATGCTCACTCAGTCATTCTAGGGGATGCCTATTAACTAACGTCAGTACTCCTCCAGCTTGAGCCAGCCCCAGCAATGTATCAAGTTAAATCCGTTAGTGGCAGAGTGCATTTGTGTTGCCCCTCTTGTCTCGGAGTTTCACGACGCTGTTCAACATTATTAAAAAAAAAACTGTACACTTCAGTCAGTTCATATTTGATAGAGAAAAATTTGTTGTCTCTTGAAGGTTTGAATAAGATTACATTGTCTATTTCCTAAGGTAGAACAGACTGAAGTCAGAGAGAGAGAGAGAGTGAGAGAGAGATAAAATAATGGTGAACTAGAAAACACTAATTACTGTACGGAATATTGAGAGGATAGGGAGGAGAGGGATAGAAGGGGGGGAAAGGGAGAGACTAGGAGGGAAAGGAGGAGGAGAGGGTAGACAGAAGGAGGGGGGGGAGGGAAGGAGTCCTAATTAAGACAACACCTCCTATATATTAAGTCCATAGTTTGAGGGGGTGAAGGGTTGGCTACCCATAGATGAGTCAATTAGTACCTTGACTAACACTGTAATTTAAGGGTGTAGGGGAGGTGGAGAGCTAGGAAAAGGAAAGGGAGTAGTGCTAAGGGAGAGTTAAAGGGAAAGGTGAGGAACTAGAGGAAAGGGATGACAAAGCAGGGAAGGGGGATCGAAGGGAATTATTACTTATTAATATTTTTATTAGTATTGTTATAATTATTTTTATCATTTTTATTATTATTATTATTATTATTATTATTATTATTATTATTATTATTATTATTATTATTATTATTATTATTATTATTATTACTGAGAAACGTTTAAGACGTAAGGATCATAGAGTCTGTGGAATGGGAAGAATTTGAATTGATCTGAGGAAGGGGATGGTAGCTCCACTTCCTTGCATCAAGAGCCCTAGCCCAGCCTCAAGGAACCTCTCTTGAAGGGTATTGGCTGGGTCAATGTATGGGGAAAAAAAGGGTATATGTTCAGGGTATGGGAGAAACAGCCGGGGTACCATGCCCTCGTCCTGACAGCTGGCCTCCCTGCATGCTAATGAGATGTGGGAATTGTTCTGACCTTTGCGACCACCCTTACATGCCGCCCACGACACATGCCGCCCACAACACATGTTGCCCACACCACAAGCCGCCCATGACACATACCGCCCACAGAACATGCCGTCCACGACACATACCGCCCACAGCACATGCCGTCCACGACACATACCGCCCACAGCACATGCCGTCCACGACACATACCGCCCACAGCACATGCCGTCCACGACACATGCTGCCTATAGTGCATGCCGCTCATGAAACATGTTGCCCACAACACATTCCGCCCACGACACATGCCTCCCACAGCACATGCCACCTATAGTGCATGCCGCCCACGACACGTGCCGCCCACGACACGTGCCGCCCACGACACGTGCCGCCCACGACACATGCCGCCCACGACACATGCCGCCCACGACACATGCCGCCCATCTAGGCAATAGTACTGTTTACATTTTCTGTCTCACACAGCATGAGTATCGACCAACTGGTAGGGGTCTACTGGTAGGGGTCATATAACACTTTGGGAATGGGTGGATCAGGGAAAAGTAATGACATTTTAATAGGAGGTAGAGTTCCTCGGATTCCTTGGATCAAGAGACCATCAGCATAAAAGGCCTCAATTGTCTCTGAGTTATACACAATTTCTTTCCACTCTCTTTAGCTATTCCCACTTTTTTTAACCATTCCCACTCCCGTCAACCATTTCTTTCCCCTCTCTTCACATCTTTCCCTTGCTCCTCTGTGTCCTCTTCTTTCTTTATTCCATTTCTTTACCTTTTATCCTATGCATTTTCTACAATCATTATTTACTTGCTTTGCTATTTACTATCTTTGGAACTACTTATTTTACCAGCGCCTTCCCTTGCTCCTCTTCCCTTTACCTTTCCTTCCTGTAAGAAGCGTTCCCTTTCCCTCTTCCTCCCTTTTCCTATCCTTCCTTTTCCCTCTTATTATTTTTTCCCTTCGCCCTTTTACTATTCCTATTCTCCGTCAACTCCTCTCTTCACTCCGCCTACTTTATTTCCTCCTTTTCTCACAGCCACTCTTCTTTCCTTTACCCTTCTTTCTCCTTCCTTTACCCTTCTTTCTCCTTCCTTTACCCCTCTTCCTTCTTTATCCCTCTCCTCCCTTCTTTACCTCTCTCCTCCCTCCCCTCAGCCATAAAAGGGTTACTATACATTACACATGTCGCCTGCCACGCGATATCCCTTCACCCCTCACTCCTACCCCCTCTCCCTTCACCCCTTACTCCTTCCCACCTCTCCTCTCACCTACCTCCCCACCCCTCACCCCCTCTCTTCATGACAAGTTTTTTCCAAAAATGTGGAGAGCACCAACAATGGGGATAATGAGATTGATATTACACCCGTCATTTCCACCTCATCCTCGGGTATTTTGCCCCATATTTACCCACTGTCGATGAGTTTACCCTTCTGCGGCAATGGGACGGAAGGGGGTATAGATAGCTCACAGCTGCTTTTAGAGAGGGGGTGGGTCGGGCGGGAGGCGGGTTGGTGGGGGGAGGTTAGTGGTGGGTTGGTGGACTGGTTCCACTCCTCTTTCAGGCTTGTTAACTCTAATCCACTTTACAGAAGTGGAGGCGGCGTCCACCGTGGAATGAAGCAGAGGTTTCAAAATAATTTACTGTGGAATGTAAAGATGATTGAGCTTGAGGAACTGCACGTAACAGCTGTTGGGAGAGACTTGTTTATTTTCTTAAGACATCTCCCAAGCTGACTAATTTTTTTTGTGTGTATTGTATACTGCGTGATGTATACTGTGTGTTGTATACTGCGTGCTGTATACTGCGTGCTGTATACTGTGTGCTGTATACTGCGTGCTGTATACTGTGTGCTGTATACTGCGTGCTGTATACTGTGTGCTGTATACTGCGTGCTGTATACTGTGTGCTGTATACTGCGTGATGTATACTGCGTGCTGTATACTGTGTGCTGTATACTGTGTGCTGTATACTGCGTGATGTATACTGTGTGCTGTATACTGTGTGCTGTATACTGTGTGCTGTATACTGTGTGCTGTATACTGTGTGCTGTATACTGTGTGATGTATACTGCGTGATGTATACTGCGTGCTGTATACTGCATGCCGTATACTGCGTGCTGTATACTGCGTGCTGTATACTGTGTGCTGTATACTGTGTGATGTATACTGCGTGCTGTATACTGTGTGCTGTATACTGTGTGCTGTATACTGTGTGCTGTATACTGTGTGCTGTATACTGTGTGCTGTATACTGTGTGATGTATACTGCGTGCTGTATACTGCGTGCTGTATACTGTGTGCTGTATACTGCGTGCTGTATACTGTGTGCTGTATACTGCGTGCTGTATACTGAGTGCTGTATACTGTGTGCTGTATACTGTGTGATGTATACTGCGTGCTGTATACTGCGTGCTGTATACTGTGTGCTGTATACTGTGTGATGTATACTGCGTGCTGTATACTGCGTGCTGTATACTCTGTGCTGTATACTGTGTGATGTATACTGCGTGCTGTATACTGCGTGCTGTATACTGCGTGATGTATACTGCGTGCTGTATACTGCGTGCTGTATACTGCGTGCTGTATACTGTGTGCTGTATACTGTGTGCTGTATACTGCGTGCTGTATACTGCGTGCAGTATACTGCGTGAAGTATACTGCATGCCGTATACTGCGTGCTGTATACTGTGTGCTGTATACTGTATGCTGTATACTGTCGTAACATCTTCCGGAAATGACTCATGATGGTGAATGATTTCTCACCCAAACGTTAATTTGTATTAAGAACAAAAAATCACAGTACCAAGACTGGGACAATACACGAATAACCCACACATAGGAGAGAAAAAATCTATGACGACGTTTCTGTACGACTTGGTCGGAAACGTGGTCATCGCTTTTCTCTCTCCTATGCGTGGGTTGATTTTTATTCAATTACATCAATAAATGTCCGAAGAAACAGCAATGGTTTCTCACCTGCAGTGAGGTATAATGAGTCAATATATGGATTCACTAAACTGCCACACCCATATGGCTAATTAACTTTTCTCAAGAGATATATTATTAACCAACTCTCACGAGTCTCCAGGATCTAAGAAACACATTTTTAAGATGATAAACTTAAAAGTAATTGTTCATACGTTTTGTTACAACACCTGTGAGAGGAATAATAGATTAAATAAATTGTTACTACCTAATAATAGCTAATAAATAAGATCTTTGGCTACAGGAAGCATGCATTTTAATTGTGGGAAATGGGGTACATATTTATGGGAGACCACTAAGAACCCATTTTAAATCTTCACAAGGCGTTTTGGGTTGTTAGTAAGATAGTGACTATATATGGCAGTTTGTGTGTGTATAAGTAAGACACAAGTGCAAGTTAGTTATCTTTATTCTGAAACGTTTCTCCTACACAGTAGGCTTTTTCAGTCGAGTACAGAGGAAGCAGCAGAAGCAGTAGAGATGTAAAGACGATGTCATCAGTCCATCACCCTTGAAGACGTAGTATTGAGGGGGTCAGTCCCTCAGCCTGGAGAAGAGTTTTGCTCCATAGTCTGGGACTTGTCTGTATTGTGTTCCATTATCATATTCAGCAGTGTATGTGTATGAAGGTGTTCCCCTGACAACCTTCCCTCTGCTACAAATGGAGCTTCTTTCGGAGGTGTGAGATTCCCAAATGAACCTTACTCTAGCATAATAAGATATAAGATAAGATAAGATTTCTTCGAATTTTTAACCCCGGAAGGTTAGCCACCCAGGATAGCCCAAGAAAGTCAGTGTGTCATCGAGGACTGTCTGTCTTATTTCCATTGGGGTCCTTAATCTTGTCCCCCAGGATGCTACCCACAGCAGTTGATTAACAACCCAGGAACCTATTTGCTGCTAGGTGAACATGACAACAGTTGTAAGGAAACACGTCGAAATGTTTCCACCCGCCGGGAATCGAACCCGGGCCCTCCGTGTGTGAAGCGAGAGCTCTAGCCACCAGACCACCGGGCCTAGATAGAGCATAGAATATAAAGTAAGGGTTTACTCGTAAACTTAAGGACAAAACCACACCTCACATGGTGTAGATACACACACAGACTCGAGGCCAGGAGCTATGAATCGACCCTTGCAACCGCAACTAGGTGAGTACACACAGACACACCCACCCCCCACACACACACCACAGATGACAACTTAGCAGATACGAGGACTAAAGAATTACTGACTACAGGAGAACTCTACCTCCTTCCTCCCCCAGCCTCGAGAAACGTCACAGTGACAGCAGCAAATTAAAGGCTTTGGAATTCTATGACCTCATAACACGTCATAAATTCATAACTAATAATCTTCATGATACATCACAAATCCTGTAAAAGTAGACTTGATTCGGACCTGAATATGATCGGTTAGCTTTACATTTCTCCTTCGTACACAACGTCGGGACATTGGTGGGTGTCAGGAAGGTGGGTTTGGAAGTGGGCGATGTGAGCTGGGAGAAAATGTTTTTTGTGGTATTGCCGTGAGATGAGTAAGTTCATAAGCTGGACATAGTGTTTGTATTTCTGTGTGTGTGTGTGTGTGTGTGTGTGTGTGTGTGTGTGTGTGTGTGTGTGTGTGTGTGTGTGTGTGTGTGTGTGGCAGGGAATGGAAGAGGGGAGAGTATACTCGCCTATGTGGTTTCAGGGGTTCAAGTGTCAGCTCCAGTCCTTGACTTATATCAGTCGACCAGAGTTATTGGATCCGGGTCACACTCACATACTGCATACACAAACTACTATATATGGAGTTTGCCTCCACCATTTTCTCATCTACTTCCTTCCACTTGTTTACTTCCCTGAGACTGAAGAAGTATTGCGTAACATCCTTGTGGTCCATTTGTCTTTAGCTTCCATCTATTCACCCTTGGCCTCTGTCTCGCATTTTAGTTTGCCTATATCCGATCTGTCAAATCTTTTGAATACTTTATACGTAGAAACACACACACACACACACACACACACACCAGGAGCTGAGTCTCGACCCCTGCAACCACAATTAGGTGAGTACATACACACACACACACACACACACAGAAACGTAAGCCTCCACAACCTTGCTTATTCTCCGGGATAAATCAACAAAAGAACATCGGAGGCCACAATAGATCCAATCGTGTATGAGAGGCGTCACAATAGCAGCCAACACCTTCTCAAAGGATTTCGACTCCATAAAAGTGATCAACTTGGAGTGATATGCTATAATCAAACGGCCATTGATTCCATATCTCGGCCGTGTAAAGTTGGTGATTTTTACCCCAAAAAGTAACTCAATGGGCAAGGGTTTTGGAAGGGTTGGGACAATGACTCGACCTCCCTCCCTCCCCTCCATCCCTTATTCCATTACCCTTCCATCCCTCCCTCCCCTCCATCCCTTATTCCCTTACCCTTCCATCCCTCCTTCCCCTCCATCCCTCCATCCATTACCCTTCCATCCCTCCCTCTCTTCCACCTTCCCATTCTCCTCTCTATCACTTAGTCTTATCCTCCTCAGTTTCCTTCCTAAACATTTTCCCTCGCACCCCTCCCTCTTTCTTTTCCACTCCCTCACCCTTCCCTCTCCTTCCTCACCCTTCCTTCTCTCCTCACCCTTCCCTCCCCACCATTTCCTCCTCATCCCTCCTTCACCCTTTCCTCCATCCCTACGCCCCTCCTCTCCCCTCACCCTGCTGTCCATCCCTTCATCTTTTTATTATAGGCTTAGGCCTATCCCTGCTCGTGGGACTTACTACCCTTCCTGCCGCGCATCCAGGCCTACTGCTACACACCATATACCTTCTTCCCTCATTACCTCCCTCCCTTTTTCCTACCTTCCTTTACACACTCTTTTTACCCTCAACCCCTTCCACCCTCCCTTCTGTTATCTTTCCCTTCAATATGGTATGGCATACTTTTGCCCCTTTTTTCATGCCGACAGTGCAAGGAAAGAGGAGAGGGTAGTGCGAGAGCCTTTTGCTTTTCAATCCTTGACTCATCCAGCTAAATACTACACGATATTACTTAATTTAAGTAGAGGTAGATAGTGCTCAGCAGATAGCTTTTTGCAAATAGCCCCCTGTTTTCCATCCTTGATTTGTTCACCTAGATAATACACGATAGCTCTTTATCTATGTAAAGTAGGTAGTTCTCGGCAGACAGCCTCGGCTCTGTTCTTCAAAATCTCGCCTCAGTTCCACAAGAGTTAAATGTTCTTCCTCTCTTTATCTTTCTGTTGATATCGGAGAATCTTCTCTTTAAAGTTGTTGTTTTTACGCACGTCTATTCTTACAGGGATCATTTTCTTATGCCAGTCTCGGTGTCATTTTTTGGACGTTCCCTGCAATTAAAAAAGTAAATCATTATTTGAAGTTAATGCACACAGAGGCTTACAAACACGTAAAAATATGTATAATTGAGTAATACGTTAGTAACACGTTGTCTGGACAAGCCCAGGCAACGTGTGAATCTGCACGCTTCTCACGTGTCAGTCCAGCCTGGATATAAATCTGGTACCCGTAACGATAGTTATTGTATGATGGATCCTCGGAAATGGAGAGTTTAATGTTTGTTCAATTCATGTTAGGCGCTAAACCCATGTGGATCATTCAGCATAAGACTCGGTGGAGGCTTGATCTTCCGTCTGCTGATTGAGACACATTCGCACTTCCCCTTTGTACTCGCCTTTATGTCGCAAATAGAAAATTATCTGAAAGTATTACTCAATTATTTTTCCTGTATTCTGAAATCACTGACTGATCTTCGAATTAAAATTCACAATCGCAACCAGTATGTCACCTTGGATAAGTATCTGTCGTTATGTTAATGGTACACAATACCCGCAAGTTAATGGTACACAATACCCGCAGGTTAATGGTACACTATACCCGCCAGTTAATGGTCTAAGTCGGACCGAAACGTCGTCAAAAGTTACTTTCTCATATGTGCGCGTTATTTGTGTTTTGTTCCAGTCATGGTATTGTGACTTTTTTTTATATATTCTTTCTTGACGGGTGGCTGAATTACACACATGTGCAACACCCGGGTTATCTTTCATTTTGAAGACGTTTCGTCTACCAGTATGGGAGACATTGGCAGATGTGGTAATCACTGGATGGTGAAACGTCTTCGTCAAGATTCTTACCCAGGTGTTTTACCTGTGTCTAGTACATCAAGAACGGTGTGTTTAATGAACGTTCTGTGGCTGTGTTTAACGAACGTTCTGTGGGTGTCCGTTTTCTAATTGCAATTCACTGGTTTATCTCTCTTTTGTTTGTATTATTTTTAACACGTCGGTCGCCTTTCAACGAGGTAGGGGAAACATATTTAAAACCACTCATCTCTTACAAGTAAATTTGTTTAAAATATATGATAAGAAAATAATGTTAGTATGACAACCTATGTGATATGTCAAGGTGTCTCCATATTCCTCACTGGACAATAAGCCCCGCAGTGTTCAAGAGAGTGGCCAAAATGCTGGTTATCGAATGTGTAAATTCCAATCTGCTAGAAGTACTTGTAACCAAGCTTAAGCCTGGCTTCGTTAAAAGTGTTAGTACGTAAGCCTGGCTTCGTTAAAAGTGTTAGTACGTAAACCTGGCTTCGTTAAAGTGTTAGTACGTAAGCCTGGCTTCGTTAAAAGTGTTAGTACGTAAGCCTGGCTTCGTTAAAAGTGTTAGTACGTAAGCCTGGCTTGGTTACAAGTACTTCTAGCTCAATTTGTAGATGAAACTTTAGACGACTTTTCTCGTTCTAAATTACAAGTTAATGTAGGTCTTGTGATATATGGAAAAGATTATAGATATGCATATTGTCCCAGCCACAGTTTTGTAACTTTAAGTCTTCATTGAGATATATTAAATATACACTCGGTGTACCCCCAGTCGGGCGGCCATGGTGGTCAATGACGCGGGTTACTGGAATCCACAATCTCCCCCAAAACGTCGGTCCAATGAGGGGTCCTTAATGACTCTCCGGGTGGAGTTCTATTGGTCAGCATCCCGGGGTGCCCAGGGGACGAGCGACGATTGGCCGGTGGGAGGAATAGGGGGGTGGGTCGTGGGCGGTGATGAGGGGTGAGATTGCGGGGGTGGTAAATAGGGAGAAAGGGAGGGAGAGAAGGGAGGGAACAGCTACCCTACAGATCTGCCCCAACACCGAGACCTTGAATGGTATTCTGCATGGCTTTGCCTTTCTACTTTTTTTTTTATTTTTTTGTTTTTTTTTTTGTTTTTGAGATGGTGTTGTACTTAATTATTTTGCGAGAGGGTTGAGTCTCAGCTCCAGGCCCTGTCTCTTTAACTTTCACTGAAATAGTTTTTTTTATATTTTGAGAGCGTGCTGCGCTTTCTCATAAAATACTGTAAGATAGGATGTAATTCATATTGTTTTTAAAGATAGTCCAATTCTTTTCTACTTACCGAGTGGCAATTTTAAAGGTCGAGCCTCGGCCCTCGGCCCCACAACTTAATCTACATCAGATTTTATTGTTACGTATTTTTTTTATTTTTTTTTTAACACATCGGCCGATTCCCACCAAGGCAGGGTGGCCCGAAAAAGAAAAACTTTCATCATCATTCACTCCATCACTGTCTTGCCAGAGGGGTGCTTTACACTACAGTTATAAAACTGCAACATTAACACCCCTCCTTCAGAGTGCAGACACTGTACTTCCCATCTCCAGGACTCAAGTCCGGCCTGCCGGTTTCCCTGAATCCCTTCATAAATGTTACTTTGCTCACACTCCAACAGCACGTCAAGTATTAAAAACCATTTGTTTCCATTCACTCCTATCAAATACGCTGGAAGTCCAAGCCCCTCGCACACAAAACTTCCTTTACCCCCTCCCTCCAACCTTTCCTAGGCCGACCCCTACCCCGCCTTCCCTCCACTACAGATTTATACACTCTCGAAGTTATTCTATCTCGTTCCATTCTCTCTACATGTCCGAACCACTTCAACAACCCCTCCTCAGCTCTCTGGATAATAGTTTTGGTAATCCCGCACCTCCTCCTAATTTCCAAACTCCGAACCCTCTGCATTATATTCACACCACACATTGACCTCAGACATGACATCTCCACTGCCTCCAGCCTTCTCCTCGTTGCAACATTCATCACCCATGCTTCACACCCATATAAGAGAGTTGGTATAACTATACTCTCATACATTCCCTTCTTTACTTCCATGGACAAAGTTCTTTGTCTCCACAGACTCCGAAGTGCTCCACTCACCCTTTTTCCCTCATCAATTCTATGATTCACCTCATCCTTCATAGACCCATCTGCTGACATGTCCACTCCCAAATATCTGAATACATTCACCTCCTCCATACTCTCTCCCTCCAATCTGATATCCAATCTTTCGTCACCTAATCTTTTTGTTATCCTCATCACCTTACTCTTTCCTATATTCACTTTCAATTTTCTTCTTTTACACACCCTACCAAATTCATCCACCAACCTCTGCAACTTCTCTTCAGAATCTCCCAAAAGCACAGTGTCATCAGCAAAAAGCAACTGTGACAACTCCCACTTTGTATTTAATTCTTTATCTTTTAACTCTAAGTATATTACAACAAAATAACGGTAAGTTAAGAAGCAGACTTAGTAGTTGAGAAAAAAACAAGCACAAGCACACACACACACACTTCCGTCAATTACAAGGAGAGGATATATATATATATATATATATATATATATATATATATATATATATATATATATATATATATATATATATATATCGTGCCGAATAGGTAAAACTGGTCAATTAGCAAGAACTCGTTTAAAATTAAGTCCTTTCTAAAATTTTCTCTTATACGTTTAAAGATATTTTTTTTTCACTTATGTTAATGTAAAAATTAATAATTTTGTACCAAAAAGAACCTTAGAAAACTAACCTAACCGTATTATAACAAGCACAGTTTAATTTAGCCTAATCCAACTAAATATATTTTAGATAAGTTTACAATAATTTAATAATAAACACAATGAAATAGATTTTTTTCGTTAGGTTCAGAATGATTTTTGTGAAATTATTGTATACACAAATTTTTGCTTGCCGTATTCGGCAAGAAGAGCGTTGCTATTTAAGCCAAAATTGCAAGTTTTACCTATTCGGCACGACATATACATACACATTATATATATATATATATATATATATATATATATATATATATATATATATATATATATATATATATATATATATATATATTCCTCTCAGCGTATACTGTATACACAAAGAATTTACTTAATCCCTATTTTATGAATTAAACTATTCTTGTCTGATGGTGAAATGGTTCCGTGTTGCCTTAATGGCCTTAGTGTAGTCGACAGGCTTTAAACCCCTTTAACCAATCACAAATAACATACCCCTTTGTCATTAACCCTTAACACACTACACGGGCAAATATCCAGTGCCTCCGTCTCGTCCAGCACTTGCACAGAACAAGAAAATAACCAACTCCTCTGCTCATTACAAAGGAAAAATTACTACGGACATCAACATTATCAACATTTTGGCATGCAGAATTGCCTGAGCTCGTCACTCCGAACATGCAGTGGGAACTCCAAATGTCTTAGTGGTATCCCGAGGAGTAATTTATCATACTTCATCAAGCACCGCTGTACCGCAGACTCCAGGGAGAGAGGTGAAGGCAGAGAGGAGAAAAGTAAAGAGAGGGGTGAAGAGGGAGATGAAATGAGAGAACAGAGGGTGAAGGAACAGAGACAGGACAGAAGGAAGAAGTGGATGAGATAATTTAAAGGAAGAAAGAGTTGATAAATAGACAGGCAGACAGGAAGTGTGACAGTGAGTGAGAGAATAGGAATGAGAAGGGAATAGGGAAACTTTAGAGCTGGAGAGAAAACAGGAAGATGAAAGAAAGCCAGACTGTTTAACAAAAGAGAGTGAGGTAATGAGAGGTTCATTAAGATACATTAAGGCTAGGCACGGTGTAGTGAGGTCACACAATGATTTATACCAGACAAGAGAAGACAAACGAAATACAAAGAGCACCAGAGGTTCAATTAGGGATGCAGGGAAGTTGAAGCAAAGAGGAAAAGCATCTAAGAAATATATTGCACAGGGGGCATAGAGAAACAGGATTGTAAACAAAAGAGATAAAAACGACTTTACATGGGTACGAAGGAAACTGAATTTTTTTTTTAACACGCCAGCCGTCTCCCACCGAGGCAGGGTGACCCGAAAAAGAAGAAACGTAAAGATATTTTCTTTTTACGTTTTTACATTTAGTAATTTATACAGGATAAGGGGTTACTAGCCTCTTGCTCCCAGCATTTTAGTCACTTTTTACGACACACATGGCTTACGCAGGAAGGATTCTTCATTTCTCCCCTTAAGAAATAGCTTGTAAATGACAGAGTAAGACAAAGAGAAACAAAATCGTAAGGACCAAATGCGAAGATTGAAAGAAAAAAAAGAGGAGAAACACCTGGTAAACGACGAAGGCATAAGGGAAACTAAACTGAAAATTTTCGTATACATAGAACAAGAAATGATGCCAGGGAACCCTAGCCAGGACACATCAGCCTACACCAAAAGATACCCACACAACAGATGGATAGATGAATAAAATATACTGAAGTTTTCATTCGCAGTCAAAGACATTAGTTCTGACAACGTATGCTCATGGGCAACAAGAGGAGGAGCAGAACTAATTGTGAACCACTTATAAAACTCATCAAAAATAATAAAGAATTTATCAAGGCATTTTCGCCTAAAGATGGTATCGCCCAAAAAAAATATAGCCTAAAAACACTCACTTAAATATATCTTTTCAGCTATTTAAAAAAAAAATGGCGCTATCAGCACCTATTGTTGGGAAATAGGTAGGCAGTAGAGGAATAATAATCTTATTTCTACACTTACAGGTACAACGTACGTGTACGTGTATATAGTGACATACTATATACACGTGACATACTATATAGAAAACCTCTTGTTATGTAGAGCATTTCGGGCAAATTAAGTCGATTTTGTTTCCAGGATGCGACTCACACCAGTCTGCTAACACCCAGGTACCTATTTTATTGATAGGTGAACAGGGTAATCGGGTGTTTTAAGGAAACACGTCCTAATGTTTCCACCGCTACCGTGGATCGAATCACGGACCTCAGTGTGTGAGCTGAGTGTGCTACCAACCGAGCTAAGGGACACCAAAGTTGGATAAAAGAAAATAACTGAAAACGCTTAAACATAAGTGAAGAAAGATTAATGAAATGAAAAGATTTATTAAAATTTATTATTTAATTATTCTCTTTCTTCTTCGTTTCCCGTGTTACAAACTCTTTCTCTCTCTTTACTTTCACGTCTCAGTGAATATGGAACATTCTCCCTTCTCCCCTGTTAGCCTTCCTCACCTTCCCCCACCCAACTTATTATCGTAATTATGGGGAAGCGCTAAGTCCGTAGGGGTCACACAACGCCTGGGTAATGGAAGGTAATCAATTTTAATCTAAGGAAGGGAAGGGTATGTATATTTTCACAGGTCAAGATCTCTCGAATTTCATGAAGACTCTTTCCTTCTTGAAGGGACCCCTCGGACCAGTGTGTTGTTGTTATTGTAACCACGTCAGAAACAGCTGACGGTGTGGCCACACCATTTCTTCAGACATGCTGTGGGCTATCCACCCCTCCCACCAACCCAGGAGTCCATTGTGGCAACTGGACGGCTTCAAATTGCATATTGCCATAAAAAACTCCAAGAGGAGCTGGTGCCGAGATGGCAAGCTAGACCCGCTCTTATGACATGTAAGAATAGGGCTTCCTTTTACCCCGACGAATGACACCGAATCCGAATAATGTCATTTTAAAATGATGTTATTAGTAGTTGAAAAGGTAGGTGGGGGGTGAGAAGGGAAAGAAGGGGAAGGGTAACGAGGGGAAGGGGAAGAGGAAAGAGGTAGTTCAATAGCTTGCTTTGCATCTCCACCAGAGTGGAATATTTCCTCATTTTCACCACATTTGGTCAGGCATTCTTTGACGGGAATATCACAAAGGTTATATTTCTGAGGACGGTTGATGTTTGTATATTGGCTGATGGAGCAGCGTCACCGCGAGGGAGAGAAGCGAGGCGAGGAGAAGACCACAATGATGAAGAAAGAAACGAAATACAGGAAATAAGAAATGATCGAATTATCAACTAAAAATCGTTAAAGGAAAAGTAAATGGAGAAATGAAAGAAAAATATATAGGAGAGGAATAATGAAAAAGAAGCAATGGTAAATAAGGAGGATGGGAGAAGGAAAAAAGAAAGTGGAGGCGAATAGGTGTGTTGAGATGATCATGTACCAGACACGAACAATAAGGAACTCCAGGCGATGGAGGACTTCCTCCTTTTCCTTCTCCAGTAGATTTTCTTTGATGGAATCAACCACGACATAAAATTGTCATGTGTTATTACTTTCCTTTCATAAATTTTAAAAATACACACACACACACATATGATATACCTAATGAGCCAATAATCTTGCAATAGAAAGATTTAGGGACTCATAGCTCAAGTGGTAGTGCTTCCAGCTTACATCTGAACGACCTGGGTTCGATCCCAGTGCAGGTGGAAATTTTGTACGTGCTTCCCTATAATTGTTGACCCTGTGTCACCTAGCCCTATGTAGGCACCCGGGTGTTAGTCGGCTCTTGTGGGTCGCATCCTGGTTAGGTAAGGTTCGTCAGGAAACAGGACAAGTGTTTCTTGACGCGGGTATTAGTCAGATGATGACCCGCCGTTGGGGCTTTTGGTCATCTGACAGAGGCCTTTAAAAATTATGGTCAAAGTTATGACCATTTTTTTTATTAGAGGATTAAAGAATTCTAATTACAACAAGACAGACAGTACTGTACTGGGCAATTCTGGGTTAACAATGCACCGAATATCAGAATTAAATCTTTATCTCCGGGCCACGGATGGCTTCTGAGGCAAAAATATAAAAATCTCTACAACGCCTGAGAAATGATAGGAAATCAGGTTTGATGCAAGGAAGGAAAGGGTAGCTCCAATTCCTTGGACTGACGAGCCCATCACCAGAAGAACACTACCCTTGAAGGGAGTGTATGTTTCCCAACCCTTCGCCAGAAAAACACTGCCCTGGAAGGGAGAGTGAACATGCCTTTATCACAGGACAAATGAGTCAGCAACGATGGAAATCCAAAATGTTGGTGTCCTCTTTTTTTTTTGATTAGCTTTAGGTTTTAAGATTAGTTTTTTCTTCTTGTCCAGGAAATTAATGAAACGTCACGGCCCAGGAGGACGAGGAGAGAGGGTGAGGGGAAGACAGAAAAGGCAGAGGGGATCGGAGAAAAGTGAAATATATAGAAATTAGTGGAGAGGTGAAGAAAATGATGGGTAGGGATGGACGAAGATGGAAGGGGGGAAGAATGAGAGGAGAGTCTGTGGGAAAAGGGGGTGGAAGGTAGTCTGAGGGAAGGAATGACGTAGGAAGGGGGAGGGGTCACGGGGGACAGTGGCTAGGTAACCCTTGGCAACCTTCCAGGCCAGACTTTTGAATTAGATGTACCTATTTCAAACATAAACTAAAAAAAAAAAATTGTCACCAACAAAGACGTTTTCTTAGTTACAGATGTTTGTTTTGATATCTGGACGTGTTTATTTTGATACCTGGACGTGTTTATTTTGATACCTGGACGTGTTTATTTTGATACCTGGACGTGTTTGACTCATGATTACAATTTCTGAAAGAATTTGGTCTTAAAGTTGAAATACCAAAGTCTTCTTATTTCAGTAAGGAAAGACAATTTGAAATGATAAGTGAAAGGTTTTGAAAATTACTCTGGATAAAATTAAAAACCTTGTCTTATTTTCCTTCCACTTTTTTGTTTTCATTTATTATTTATTTGAAAGGTATTCCCACGTCAAATATTGCATTATAAACTTATTTTTATTCTGATTCCGGATAAGTTCTTTGTGTGTGTGTGTCGTAATGTGTGTGTGTTTGTTAAGTGTGTGTTATGTGTGTGTTATGTGTGTGTTGTGTGTGCGTGTGTGTGTGTGGTGTTGTGTGTGTGTACTCGCATGTATGAGGCTACAAGGGTCGAGTCTTAGCTACTGTCACTTATATGTACTCACCAATATGTGGTTGCAGGGGTCGATTCACAGCTCCTGGTCGCTACTAGGTCAAACATAATATCATAATATATATATATATATATATATATATATATATATATATATATATATATATATATATATATATATATATATATATATATGTATATAGTATATATATTATGTAATGTCTATCTCCGTATGAGTTTGTGCGTGATGACTGTTATGGAGTAGTGGTGGTCAGTTATGGCACTACCCCATTTAACTCCCTTTTCCTATAACCCACTTTCCCCTCACTCCATTTTCTTA
>WNWK01000083.1:307500-375000 GCA_009830355.1 Cherax destructor | reverse complement strand
CTCCTTGTTTTGTTTCCTCGCTGTGTTCTCCGACGCCAACCCTTGGTCTCACGTGGAAGTATCAGGCGACGAGTTTGACTATAAACAGAGTCCGGTAAGAGAGGGGAGGCTGGGGGAGCCGAGATAATAGAGTATCAGGAGTGGTGGGATTGCCAATGTGTGGGGAGGAGGAGGCGGCCTCGCTCGCCTTGACCATATGTGACAAAATTGAAATCGAAGCAAATTGTCGACCGCGAGTGTTTATATGGAGGTTGATATTATCTTCATTCACATTAAGACCCGCGTCAGGAGACACTCTTTCTGTCTCCTGACGAATAAGACAACAATCTGTGTTCACTTTTGTGGGAACGACCTCGTGAGGGTCAATAATCACAAAGGAAAAAGAACAGTAGTGACGTGAAAGATAAGTGTTATTATTACTGTTCCCATGGAGATGCGCAAAACCCATCGGGGTCATGCAGCGCCTTGAATTTGATATGGTATAAAACACCGATAAAAATGTGAAATAAAACACAGGTGCAGTATTGGTGCATTTTATTGAGGAAAACGTTTCGCCACGAAAAGCCACGAAGAAGCCATTCGCAGCGAAACGTTTCCTCATTAAAATATCCTATTACTGCACACGTCTCATTATTATTATTATTTGCTGGCAAAATCGCATTAGCACGACTGTGAATAACTCAGGAAAGAGACGAATCGCAAATCAGATTCATCTGTAGAAAACCTGTCTTTATTGTTTATGTGGCCCATGCTAACCTTCCTAGTGTAGAGAAATATACTCACACCAAGTAGGAAAAATCTTATTAGGCCAGCAGAGTGTAGTGGTTAGAGCACTGGCCTACTAGTTTTGTGTCTGGCTGGCCATGGGTTCGATTAATCTCCGTTTCGTGATTATTATTAATAATAATATTATTTTATTAAAATAATCAGAATAATAAATATAATAAAAGTAATACAGAATAGCAGTAGAATTAGTTATAATAACGCACAAACGAAATAGTTAATAAAATCTAACTTCTTTGTACTGGCGCTCTAATGAAGCTTATATACACTATTGTGAAGCTGCACTTACAGCCTAATGGGGAGGTTAGGTTTGTGGGGGAGAGATGGGAAGGGTGGACGAGAAAGGGTCGAGAAGGTGGTGCTCTTCTGAATTGGGGATAGGGAGGGAGGGGGAGCCTATGCCTGGTTGTCGGAGCTGAAGCCTTTATCGAAGGGGAAGCGGTGATAAGTTAGAGAGTAGGGAAAAGAGAGAAGAGTGGGGAATATGTAGGTAGGTTGTGAGTGGGGTATGATGGGAGGGGTGAGGGTATGGGCCCTAAGGAGGGGTATGTGAAAACTACTAATTTCAGGCTTTTTGGGTAGATTCTGTTACGTTTAAACCAACAAATGTAGCACAGATCCTTTCAGTTAGTTTCCATGCACTGGATAATCTTTAAAAGAAACTCAAGTCTGTTGGAAATTTATTTATGTAATATGCAATTCACCCATCCCTCTCTCGCCGCCTTCTCTTCTGTTACTTCGACATGTAACTAAAGATTTGTGATACAAGATTTCTCATCGATAAATCCTTGTTGGGACTAGTTTGTAGTTTAGCACTTCCTTTCTGACTCCTTAAATATTGAGACTACATTAGCTGTCTTACAGGTATATAGCAATCGTTCCGCAAACATGGACTTGTTGCAGATTTTAGCTTGTGGGTCAAACAGGGCTTCTTCACCCTCTCGCAGACCCTATGGTGACATCTTAGGTCCTGTTGCCTTTGTATCCCGTTCAAATCGAAAGTTCTTTTTTTGCATAGCTTTCCCTGTTGTGTGTATGATTTTTCCCGTTGGTGTATTCTCTCTCTCTGTGATCCTCTGTTGTTGTCACTGTTTACATTAAGAAAAACCCTCTCAACTGTTTGCTAGCTCTTCTTTTTTTTCAGCATTATTACTTCGTCTTTAACTGTTGTTTTTCTTCCTAAGTGACTTGTTAGATCGTTTTGCTTCAGAATGGGATTTTTTGCTGCTGTCATAAATTGTTGCTCACTCTCGCACCTTTGCCTGTTTCTGGTTCTTTTGCTTACTTTTTTTTCTACCCTTCACTTTATAAAGTTCATACATACTCTTGAGCTTTTGTCTTTCCTCTGTGTATTTTCCAACCACAGGCTCTTTGTTCTTACTGTTTCCTCTTCTGGATACGAAGTTCTCCTGTCACTTGACACTTTTCGGCTTGGTGCTCCATTTTATTCTTTGACTTTCTTTCCGGTTCCCTTTCCCATTGCACTGCTTTCATGAATTCTTTCATTCCTTCCAACTTTCACTTCTGAAATTTGTTTTCTCCCATCTCCATCTGTTTTTCTTTCCCCAATCTTCATTTCCACAATATATACGAAATTCAACACTGTATGGTCTCGAAAAGTCAGAAGCATTTTATATTCTATTTCACCTATTTCAGATACACTTAGGGTAAATACTAGATCCAGCCTTGCTGGTTTATCCCCTCCTCTCTCTAGTGCCGCACCCTTGACATGCTGACAAAGTTTTTCATCACCACTTCTGTCATCTTAGCCTTCCACATTTCGGGTCACCAGTGTGGTTCCCAGTTCTTCCAGCCTCTTTTTTTCAGTTGAGATCTCCCATGATTAGTCACATTGTTTCGGACATATGGGCATTTCTTGCTGCTCCAGCTATGATATCACCCATTCCTTTGTTGACTGCGCAATCCTGTCTTGATCTCCTGCTATATGGTGGTGGGTTGTAGATCACTACTACTACGGTTTTGGGTCTGTCTTGATTGTTCCCATTACAGTCATGTAACTAGTTTCTAGTTATCCCTTTCATCTCTTCAGAACTCCATTAGTTTCTGATGAGTGCCTCTCCTCCCCATCCAACTGTTTCCTCTTTCTTTCCTCATTGACTAATATCCAGCTGGCGATAACGTATCTGTTATGATTTCAGTTTTGTCTCTATGATAGTTTGAGATATGGGGCTACTTCTGTTGTATGTTCCTTCAAGTGATCATCACTTTTGCTTGATAATCCATCAGCATTTATGTACCATACTCTGATAGTTTCTTATTCGTTGGTATGCGTTGTGGAAGCATTCTGCTGCTTGATCATTTGCAAGGAGGTGAGAGGTGAGGCTGGAGATGGTGAGTGCAATGTAACATTATGGATGGGACAGGCTTATAGTCGTAGATAGGTGGGAGGAAGAGGAAAGGGTGTGAGGTTATAATTGTGGAAGGTGGGGGTTGAGCCTTGAGTCTGGCCTACTATAAGATGGGCAGGGGTAAGCCCTGAGAGATTTCTCGAGGCTGGCTGTTCCCACCACTTGCCATCCACCCCTGTGCTTCCCTGTGTGTGTGTGTGTGTGTGTGTGTGTGTGTGTGTGTGTGTGTGTGTGTGTGTGTGTGTTGTGTGTGTGTGTGTGTGTGTGTGTGAGTGGGTGGTTACTCATGAACGTCAGGGTATATGGAAACATGGGCGTTTATGGATTGTGTGGGAACACGGGTGTGCTGGTGTTATGGGCGTGAGGTTGTTATGGGCGTGTGGGCGTGGCTGCTGCCATAATGACCGCTGTCCATCCCAGCCCCCCGAGGCCCAGCTCTCGTGACGTCACTGGACACGCTCTCTCATTGGACACACTAACAAGACCAATCAATATGGCTGCCAGCCACTCCGATTCCCTTTTTTTTTATATTCTGATCTGATGAGAAGCGAGGCGCCCTACCCACGCCATTGCCCTTGTTGCCATCATTACCGTTGTTCCATTACGCTGTGGTGCTGTTGCTACCGTTGTTCTGTTAAGCTGTATTATTGTTGTTGCTGCTGTGTTAATGTTACATTTGATCCAATACGTAGTGTTGCCACTGTCACTGTTGGACCATCAGCACCACTGTTGCTGCCGTTGCTCCGTTAAGCTGTAGTGGCGTTGTTGCTACTGTTTTTTTGTTACTGTTGTTCCATTACGAAGTGTTGCCATCGTCACTGTTGCTCCGCCAGGTTGGGCTACTGTTGCTACAGTTAACCCATTAAGCTGTAGTCGCGTTGTAACTGTTATTTAGTCTTTACTCTTGTTATATTATGTAGTGCTACTGTTGCTACTGTTGCTCTGTTATGTTGTGTTGCTCTTGCTACCGTTGTTCCGTGAAGCTGTAGTAGGGCTGTTTCTCTTGTTCCACTAAGCTGTGGTGGCGCTGTTGCTGTCATCCACGAAAGTTGTGCTGGTGTTGATCCATCAAACTGTTGTCGTGAGGACCAACATAATAGCCACTGCTGTCTCTTAGGTCCACGAAAAATCCGCCTTTTCCATCACCTCATTCACCATTTCCATCATCACCTTCACTATTTCCATCACACCAGTTCTATCACACCAGTTCCATCACACCAGTTCCATCACACCAGTTCCATCACACCTGTTCCATCACTCCTGTTCCATCACTCCTGTTTCATCACTCCTGTTCCATCACTCCTGTTCCATCACTCCTGTTCCATCACTCCTGTTCCATCACTCCTGTTCCATCACACCTGTTCCATCACACCTGTTCCATCACACCTGTTCCGTCACTCCTGTTCCATCACTCCTGTTTCATCACTCCTGTTCCATCATTCCTGTTCCATCACTCCTGTTCCATCACTCTTGTTCCATCACTCCTGTTCCAACACTCCTGTTCCATCACTCCTGTTCCATCACACCTGTTCCATCACACCTGTTCCCTCACTCCTGTTCCATCACTCCTGTTCCATCACTCCTGTTCCATCATTCCTGTTCCATCACACCTGTTCCATCACTCCTGTTCCATCACTCCTGTTCCATCACTCCTGTTCCATCACTCCTGTTCCATCACTCCTGTTCCATCACTCTTGTTCCATCACACCTGTTCCATCACACCTGTTCCATCACACCTGTTCCGTCACTCCTGTTCCATCACTCCTGTTCCATCACTCCTGTTCCATCACACCTGTTCCATCACTCCTGTTCCATCACACCAGTTCCATCACACCACTTCCATCGCCTCTGGCTCCCTGTCATGGAGAGTAAAAAAAGAAATACGTTAAGATACAGTTAAAAAAAGGCAGTTTAAAAGGGCAGTTTAAAAAAATAGTTTAAAAAAGATATTATGATCTTTTATTTTTATAAAATGTATTTTTTTGCGAATATTCTTGTTACTTTATTACTCAGTATAAGTGTTAATATTGCTATTAATACCTCCATTACTATTACTACTATTACTTCTATTACTACTTCTACTATTACTACTACTATTTCTACTACATATACTTCTACTGCATCTACTACTACTAATAGGTCTACAACAACAACAACTACTACTTTTTCTACTACCACCACCATCACTTCTACTATCACTACCACTCTACTTCTGCCAGTACTACCACGAGTAATACTACCACAACTACCACTACTACTAGTACCACAACTACTATCATAATTATTACCACTACTACTACCAGCCATGAGAGGTAAAATTACAAATTTGTACGCTTTCTATTTTTCCTCCACTACCTCGTTGCCAGACGGAATGTGGAGTCCTTCTTCCTAACTTGTTTTATACTAATTTCATTAATTTGACAATTTATGTAACCTAGTTCAACCTAACTTAAAATAATTTAACCTAAACCAAAACATCAGGAAAACAATTCGTTTAAAAACGGGAATGGGATCGTCACCCAGATGTCCTAAGAACTCCAAGGTCTATCTCGGGTTTAGTCCTTATGATGGGATGTAAATGGTTTAGTCCTTATAATGGTTTATAAAACGACAAGTTAGAGAATGGGACATCTGTGCAACATTTGGGAATTTTTTCCTTAGGAAACGTTTCGCCAACCAGTGGTATCTTCAGTGTACTGGACAGAAGATACCACTGGCTGTAGAAACGTTTCCTCAGTAAATATTCCCAAATGTTGAAAAAGTGTCTCATTATTCAGCTCTTATAATAATTAAGTCGATAGGCTTTAAACCCAATTAACCAATAGACATCTGTTTTGTGTGAGCAAATCATTGAAATAAATATGTTTTGAGTTTGATTATTTTAGATCAATTCTATAATATTAAAATATTTTCCAGTAAAATAGTTATATTTTTTGCCTAAAAAAAAAAATATTTTTGGTAACAAAGCAAAATTTGGGTTTAATTAGGTTTGGTTAGGCCTACTTGGAGTCTACCTGGAGGGTGTCTCGGGGGTCAACGCCCCCGATGCCTAGTCCATGACCAGGCCTCGGGGTAATTTTTTTGTGGTTACTAAAAAAATTTCTTCCTATGGGTAGAAAATGTGTCTCCATTACACATCCAATCTATTACCATGACAATATTCATAATAACTCTAGGTATTTCCAGCAGCTGAAGTATATGTTGACTCATTAAGTATATTATGGAAGAGGAAATCCCATAGAAGGCAAAAACCACGAACACAGGCCGTGGTTCAGGCATTCTGCTGAGCAGGACCTCAGCCAGAGGTCGATTTTGTCTCCTATGGGATTTCCTCTACTATCGACCTGTGTTCATTACTCTTTCTCGCACCAACAAATTATTGCAATTATTGTTATTAATTTAATACCAGAGTTGCAGAGACAAACAGGTGTAGTGAATGAGCTGACCAGCACACACAGGACAGCCCTGGTGGGCGGACTGTGATCCTAGTTTAGCAACTCTTGCACGTCAGCTTCACTTCGATATTTTCTAACTGCTTATTTAACTGCTTCATAAGGAGCTGAATTTTGTTTGTGCTTACAGCCTCGATGGACAGAGAGAGAGAGAGAGAGAGAGAGAGAGAGAGAGAGAGAGAGATAAAGGAAGTGAGAGGGGGTGGTCCACTACCACAAAGCAACTAGAGGCAGCTCGAGAGTAAAGGAGGGAGAGAACTGAGTGGGAGAGGGAGTCTATCGCTCATCATCTAAATCCTGTGTTGTCCCCTTCCCTTCCTCTTTCTCTCTTTCTCTCTCTCTCTTTCTCTCTTTCAGCGTAAAGCCGATCATCGTCATTATTTCTGAGGTTGGTGTGTTTGGCCAGACACGGTTAAGGGGAGAAAAGGGGGTGTGGGAGGGGTCAGGTACCTGGGGTGGGGCTTTAATGTGGAAGGGGAGGGTGATGGGAGCGGTCAGAGGGGAAAGGCGCTAGGTCGGATGCTGAGGGAAGAGAGAGAGAGAGAGAGGATGAGAAGAGATGAGGGATGATGCAGAGGGTAGGAGGGAGGAGGGGTTTAAAGGAGATTGAGGGGATGGGGGTAGGGGAGTGGGAGGGTTATCTGGATAATGTAGTGGGTAGAGGGGAGGGGAGTGTATCGAGGTGTGGGTGATAAAGGGGGTGTGAAAGGTGGGGGTGATGAAAGGTGTGTGAGAGGTGGATAACACGCAGTGATGGATGAAGCACCATCGTTTGGCTGGACAGTGAAGTGTGGTGGGGGTGGTTATTGGGGAGGGGAGGAGAGACTTTGGGAAGAATGGAGAATGGGGGAGCGAACAGCATACAGGGGGACGGAGAGGCGTTGGAGGGGAAAACAAGACACCGATCTGACGTAAACTCTCTATATTATATCGCATTTTCTTGGTGTATAAGGTTCAAAGGCGAGCAACTACTGACTATAATTATAATCTTAATTTTTAAAGAGGTGGACTGCTTAGCCAGCGGAAGGCCTCGGTCAGATGACCAAAAGCCTTAACTGGATGGTTGGTTTTTATCTATTTTCCCTCATCTTGGTTCTTATCGTTAAACTTCTTTGTTTATTCCCCGAGAAATATTGCATGTCGTGACCGTCTTTTCAGCTTTACCAACATTACGAAACCCAGCTTATTTATCAGCACCAGTACACATATATTTTCTTTATGAGTTTTAACAACAAGATCACATTAAACAGATATCACAATATGCAAAACAACAGAAGTTCACTATTTTTTCAAAGTAGTTGTTTTGCATATTGTGATATCACCTGTTTAATGTGATCTTGTTCCTGCTTTACTATATGCGGGCTTTATGCTGGTGTTGCGTACTCGAGGGCTGATTGTACATGTGGTGAAGAACAGGTTTTAAAAGCCGAACTAACATTTCCCAGTCACTGGCGCTCCCCTGCATCAGCAGACAGATTGGGCGCGATGTTTACCTCCAGGTCATTTCACTCGTCTCTTTGAATTATTAATTCATAATGCGGTAAGTTTTTTTTTTTTTACCCTCTCCTCACACCATTCCTGAAAAACGTGTGAATTTTAACGTTGCCTGGATTCACTGCAATAAAATTCATGTTAAAGTTGTGTTCGTTTTTTTCTTATTGTGGTAAAACATTCGTTTTTTTCATGGATTACTGTAACCTACCCTAACCTAAATTAAACTAACAGACAAATCTATCCTAAAATAAAACAAAAAATGTTATGTCTATGCCCCAGAATAATCTACATGTGGTTATACCCCTCTTGTTCTTCGTTCCAACACATGTGTCTAATTTATCAATGATGTGTGTCTGCTTTTCTCCCTGAGTATCTTGTAAGTGGTGATCAAATCTCCTCTTGATCTCCAGTCGTCTAGTGATGGAAGATCTAGCTTTATCGACCTGTCTTTGAATCCCAACCCTCATAGTAAATCTGCTTATGCTGGAGATGATAGTTCCATGATGTGGCCTAGTACTCCAGTACCATATTTACGAAAGTCGTGTTTAGTGAATTGAATGATTCCTTGTTCAGATTTCTCATAACTATTTGTATATTTGCCAATTTTCTATTTGCTGACTATGCTATTACGTGGACCTCAAACGAGCAAATTACTGCTATGTCCACCTCTACATCTTTTTCTCTTTCCAATACTAAGTCGCTTCCTTTCTAGGTGGTAGTCAGGCTCCCGGAACCCCCGTTTCCTTCCTACCCCCATACACACAAGGAACAGAGCGATGGGACTGCCTTACTCAGCAGTTTGGGGTTGTTGAATGTCTAACACGAGCAGGGATGGGGACGTAGGGGCTAGTGGCCCCTCCGGTTATATACAAGCATGTTTAGATAAAAAAAAATCTCGCTGGTCTAACCTTTTTTATAAATAAGCTTATATTACTGTTGCTAGCCTTTGAAATTTTTCTACTATATAATATTTAAAACTATTAAAAGCAAAATAGACCGACTTTCGTGTCATATAAAGGAAAAATATTTTATATACTGAGGAAAGGTTGGCATTTACATATAATTTGTTTCTTTATGGTTAAGCTTAGTGGCCAGTGCGTGAGTCGTAATATATATGAGAAGGCAGAAATAATGTGTGGTTGTTCTTGTACTTGTTAATATGAGCGTGCGTGGCGTGAGTTATTGGCGTGACTACTTAAACATGTGGATGTTGTCATATGTAGTGTAAGAGTGGAGTGTATGTTGCACATACTGCCTTCACTTGCTCTTTTATTGTTGATGTTTGACGATACTCTCATTACTCTAGGGAAAGTCTCCCAGCTCAGGGTGATAGATTTCAACACCGCATGAGCCCCGTCCTGTGTGATGGTACCTGTCAGGGGATACATAGCTTTTGTTCCCACTGTGTAACTATCATATTAAAAGAGCTGAAGCATACCGTTTATGCTTCAAATTATGCTAAATTAAAAATATATAATGTTGGTGATGGATATGGCTAAGATGAAAGGGTTGTAGTGGAGTTGCGGCTGAGGTGGTGGTGAGGTTGGTGGGGGTTTGGATGAGGGACTGGTGTAAGAGGGGAAAGGGTGGTTGGCAAGGAGGGAGGTTAGTGGGTTAGGGGAAGCGATATAGGGGGAGGAAGGGGAAGATTGCAGAGGAGGAGGGGAGGTTGGTGGGGACGAGGAGAGGTTGGTGGGGGAGGAGGAAGGGTGGTGGGGTAATGGGTGTGCGTCAGGATAGTGGGGGTTCATCAGTCACGAAGTATCATAACCCCGACACTTCTTTCATATATCATCCCCCACTCCCCCTACCTTCCTTCACCCAGCATCTCATACCCCTCTCCTATACCACTCCTACCCCACTCCCCTCCCACCTCCACTCCATCCCTCTCCTTTCCACTTCACCCCCTCAAACCTCCAGTCTTGCCATGTAGACACTTTCCTTCCTCAAAACGAGTCCCAACCTGACTCAATCACTCTTCATGCCCGAAACAATACCCCCTGCCCAGATCACCATCCCCCTGCCCTGATCACCATCCCCTGCCTGATCACCATCCCCCTGCCCTGATCACCATCCCCCTGCCCTGATCACCATCCCCTGCCCTGATCACCATCCCCCCCTGCCCTGATCACCATCCCCCCTGCCCTGATCACCATCCCCCTGCCCTGATCACCATCCCCCCTGCCCTGATCACCATCCCCTGCCCTGATCACCATCCCCCTTGCTCTGATCACCATCCACCCCTGCTCTGATCCCATCCCTGCTATCCATCCACCTGCTCTGATCACCATCCACCCCTGCTCTGATCACCATCCACCCCTGCTCTGATCACCATCCACCCCTGCTCTGATCCCATCCCTGCATCCATCCCCTGCTCCTGATCACCATCCCCTGCCCTGATCACCATCCCCTGCCTGATCACCATCCCCTGCCCTGATCACCATCCCCTGCCCTGATCACCATCCCCTGCCCTGATCACCATCCCCTGCCCTGATCACCATCCCCTGCCCTGATCACCATCCCCTGCCCTGATCACCATCCCCTGCCCTGATCACCATCCCCCTGCCCTGATCACCATCCCCTGCCCTGATCACCATCTCCCCCTTATTTCCAACTATCATATAAACAAGTGGCAGCTCATTGCTGACGTATCTCCTAAGACAAGCATCTTGTTTACCAGGGGGTGTTCAGGGGGTCAACGCCCCCGCGGCCCGGTCTTCACCAGGCCTCCTCTGACCAGTTTTGAAATATTTCTTTACACTTAAAACCTAATCAGAATTAATTGGCTACCTAGTCAAGCAGGCTGTTTTTGCCAGCGACATGGCTAAATTATAATAATTTAAAATGATGAAACTCGTAAGGGAGGGAGGGAGGTGAGAGAAAGAGTAAAATAATGTTGGAAAAGCAAAAACTACACAAGATCTTGGGGTCTAGTCTTGCTATCCGGGATAGTATAGCAGAAGGCTCTCTCCCCACCCTTGAATGGGTATGGAGGGAAGAAAATATAAGAAGGGAGAGGAAAGGGTAATAAAAGCAGTGTGAGACGAAGAGAAGGAAGAGATGAAATTATAAAAAAAAAGATGAGAAGTAGAAATGAAAAGAAATAAAGGTTGTAGAGATGGGGAATTAAGATGGAAAGTGAAAAAGTATTTTGGATGAAACTCCCCAACAACCCTCCCCAACATCCCTACCCATCAACTCTCCCCAACACCTGCCCACAAAAACCCTACACTAGTCCCTTCTCCCTCATTTCTACATTTACGCTTCCCTATCTCCTCTCTCTCCACCCTCTTCACCCCAACTCCCCCTACCAACCCACTCTTACCCCCATCACCCCATCTGCCACTCCCCCATTCACCCTCGCTGGACCAAACTCAAACCGACATCCCTGCACATGACTTTAATTTCATTGGAGATCGAGTCTGTGTCCCTTCTCCATATTTTATGCGACTCAATGTCACTTTTTATTAGCTAAATTCGGTATCGGGTTGAGGGGGAATGGGAGCGGGGGGGGGGTTCATTGCGTGTAGGGGATGGTGGAGGGGGAGGGGGGAACATTAAAGTCCACTTCCCCAAAGTAGTGTTCAATACCCTCTCTACCAGAGCTACTGACCAAACAAGACCATTTAGCTAGCGCACCTGTGACATAATTTGACTTTTTTTTTTTACGAGGAGTTTTTACCCTCTCAGCCCGGCCTGAGGCCAGACTTGATAATTGCTTGTCCCATCAGGCTGTTGCTGTTATCCTCCCACTGGCCCACGTAGCCATTACAGCCCTCGTTGATCTGATACTTAGAGGTGGTAGTGGCTCAGTTTCCCCTTGAAAACATCTCCCTTTGTTCCAGTTATATTTTTGACATACTTGTAGCAGGTTGAAGAGTTTTTGCCTACGTATATTGGATTTTATGATAGTGTGCAGATTTGAGGTCTAGCCCCTCAAGTATCTTCCATGTATACATTATTAGGTATCTGTCTCTTCGTTCCAGAGAGTAAATTCATAGTACTGTTAGGCGATCCCCGTAGTTTTTTTTAATAGGTTTACTCATTACTCTCTGATATCTCTTCTGCCTTGAAAGAAGCTGAGAGCTTAAAATAATATTCTAGACGTGAGAGTACAGTTGATTTGAATAATGTCATCATTGGCAAGAGATATCTTGTTTCCATTGTTTTCATTACCCAACCTCTCATTTTTTTCTGGCATTTGCTGCATTTGCAATATTGTGTTCTCTAAATGGTATGCCATCCTACATCCTTATTTCAAATTCTTAGACGTGGTCCTCCTGTGATTTGCATCCAGTGCTCAGTCGAATTCCTCATTCTTTCCCTATCTAAGCAATAAGAATTTGTCCCTATTGAACATTACCTTATTTTCATTTGCCCACTAGAAGGCTTTGTAGATATCTAATTATAATTTGGTACCCCCGACGGAGTATCTTTAGTTGATCCACAGAATATTTCCTATTGTCTTTAAGGTTCTCGTTTATACCTTGAGAACTCCTCTTCTGTCTTAAATTCTTCCACGCTAGTGTATGGTAAGTAGGGAACCGCTCGTACAACTACTGTCATGTGCAGGTGACCTCTGGTCAATGTGATTTAGTGCATCCCTGATTTTGATTTCCAGGCGTTAACTCGAATTATTTTAAGATGTTCATAAGAATTTTCTTGTTTCTGACAACTATGAAGACACTGCCACAACGTTTCGCTCTGAGTAGACTTGATAAACCCTTACACAGAGTGAAGCATCGACCCACTGAAAGCTTGTTCTGTGTTTATTGTCCCCATTCTTAAAGCAATTATAATATATCAAAATTTATCTCCAGGCTAGCAAAGATCTGAGCCTTTTTTTTTATATTCACTGGAAATTAAAGAAGAGTAACTTTCAATCAGAAAAACAGGTGAAGCGAGTTTGGTGTAGCAAAACCTATTTCTTATTCCACCAGAATCCTCATAATGACACCACGTGAAAATTGGTTCTAATTTGACAGAGGGCGCAACACCGTGCTTAAGCAATATCAATCATTGAGTCGCTAAGATATTCAAACGTCGAAAATTTGAGGTTGATTCCAGGAATCTCTCTCGTGTTATCGCCGGCAAACGAAACGCCAGAAGAAATAAAGTACTCCGGAAACCGCTATATGCAATCCCGTTTCCGGGGATATATAATAAAATCTGCGACTTTATCACCATTCAGAAGAAAAATAATTGTTACATTGTTCATAAATAAAATATTATAGCTATCGTCTGCCTGTCCAGCCCTCGCCTTCTTTCCAGAAAAAAAAAGTGGAAGACTATCCATCTTAGAGAATGATCGATTAAGTCAGCACTACTGCGACCCACCCTTGTGTGTGTGTGTGTGCGTGTGTGTGTGTGTGTGTGTGTGTGTGTGTGTGTGTGTGTGTGTGTGCGTGCGTGCGTGCGTGTGTGGGACTGCAGATAATGATGCAAGACATTCTCCTAAATTTCTACCTATAGCTACATAAACCCCAGTTTTAGCCTCTCCTTCCCCAAGAATCCCCACCATTCACCACGAAGATTTGAGGTTTATTTCCCCCCCCCACTTCCTCTTCCCCAAGAGTTTCCATCCGGCCCACAACATATAACAGGCATTTTTCAATGTCCAACACTGTCCTAGGTGATTCAGAAATCTTCCCTGGCAACCGCACCACTATCTCAGTTGGGCTCAGACCATAACCTAACTTCCCAGGTCACCCCAGAGCCTAATCTAACCTACCTAACATAACATAACAGAAAATAATCTAACTTAATGGAATATAATCTAACCTGAGCTAACCTTGGTGTTTTCACTACCGGGATCATCTCAGAAAGTCCCCTTTGATATGACAAATACAGTCCCAGACGATCTCAGAATCCTTCCCACATCGCGTTTTTTCTTCTCTCTTCTTCTCCTCCCATTTCCTCCTCCCTTCTTTTCCTCCCTTCCCCTCATCCCTCTTCACCATCGTTTCTCCATCAATGGGATGCTTTACTATGGAGGGAGACGGACTCGACCTTATCGCATCCTGACCACCGGAGAAGAATTCAGTTTTCAAGGAGGATAAAGAGGGGAAAGGGAGGGGAAAAGGAGGGGAAAGGGAGGGGGGAAAGAAGGAAGTCCGCTTGGCCGACAGCCCGTCTGAGGGAAACATTTGTTTTACCCTCTCTCAGGGTGGTCCACCAAGGGGAGGAGAGGGATAGGGAGATAGGTAAGAAGGGAAGGAAGGAGAGACAGTGAGAGAGGAGGAGAGAGAGAGAGAGAGAGAGAGAGAGAGAGAGAGAGAGAGAGAGAGAGAGAGAGAGAGAGAGAGAGAGAGAGAGAGAGAGAGAGAGAGAGAGAGAGAGAGAGAGAATATATATAATGAGATGAAAGAGCAGGAGTTAGAGAATACAAAACGGAATGAGAAAAAAAAATAGGGAGAGGATGGCGAAGAATAATGGAAGAAATGGAGAGAGAGAGAAGTAGTGGAGGAAAGAGAAATAGGGAATGAAAAGAGAATAAGATGCGAAGAAGAATGTAAAATTAGCAGTTGGCACAAACTAGGGATAAGACATGGTAACGAGGATTAACTAGGAGATGGTGAGGGGATGAAAACAATATATATTAGGAGGGAAAGTAGAAGAAGGGAGGTATAAGGAGGAAAAGATTTTAAAACAACAAGGACAGACGTAAACCCAGAGTAATATTTATATGTAAATAATGATGATAATAATAATTATTATTTTTAATTCTCTAGTTACAGTGCACAAGCGTTTAAAACTTGTAGCTGGTCAGAATACTAGTTTTTAAGTTAGAAACGAAAACACATGTACAACAGTTGGGTATCTTTACTGTTGAAACGATTCGCCTACACAGTAGGCTTCATCAGTCGTATACAGAGGCAGCAGATGTAGTGGCGGAATGACGATGATGTAATCAGTCCATCAACCTTGGAGAAAAAGTATTTGAGGTGGTCAGTCCCTCAGCCTGGAGAAGAGTTCGGCTCCATGGTCTGCAACGTCACAGACCATGGAGCTGAGCGACGACCTTGAGGGAAGAAGAGATCCGGCCAACACTTACAGATGGCCCATCCGGGGGACTCAATGAAGAACCGTGTATAAGTTGTACGTATTTATTGGGAAATTTATTCATTGAATAATTAATTTATAATATTGAAGGAACGAGCTAATTTTCATGTTTTTATTCGTTTTTTATTCTTTTGTTGAAATTACTTTTTATTTGTTCAATATAATTCTTGTTTAGTAATATTATCGAAAAGTGATACATCAATATTGAGGGTTATTTCTGTCATTTCCGTTGTTCTTAATAACGTAGTTTATGCTGTTTATTGCTGAATCTTGTTAATATCGTCGATTTACTTATTTTGTTAGTATTATTATAGCACCTGTGGTATATACACTGAATGGTATGCATCTTTCAGGGTATATATGCTGAAAGTTTATTCTAATCCTTATTTTAGTAATAAAGGTGTCCTTAACTGGTGGCGAACAGGTTACATACAGCCTTAATGACCCTATATATATATATATATATATATATATATATATATATATATATATATATATATATATATATATATATATATATATATATATATATGGTTACTGCATGCTATGAGGCAGATGGAAAAATGACTATATGACAAAACTGGTCTGATCACCCACCTGACTTACCTCTCTCCTGTCTTGTTTACCACAACTCTTCGAATGTTATATCCTACCCCGGTTCTTGCCGTTCTCCTTATGGCCTAACAAGAACAATAAGAATATAATGAAAATGACCATCAGTGGCTTTTACGTATCTGTATAGACTCTCGGAGAATATGGAGAATAAAAGTGGCATTATCGAGGCTACCTACCTGGAGGGCATTCCGGGTATCAACGGGGGTCAACGCCCCCGCGGCCCGGTCCATGACCAGGCCTTCTGGTGGATGAGGGCCTCATCAACTATGCTGTTACTGCTGGCCGCACGTAGTCCAACGTATGAACCACAGCCCGGCTAATCTGGCACTGACTTTAGGTATCTGTCCAGCTCCCTCTTGAAGACAACCAGGGGTCTATTGGTAATTCCCTTTATGGCTGGTGGGAGGCTGTTGAGCAGTCTTGGGCCCCGGACACTTGTGTTTTCTCTAAGTGTACCAGTGACGCCCTTACTTTTCACCGAGGGTATGTTGCACCACCTGCCATTGCTGGAGCAATTCTCAACCCATAATACCATGGCTTAAACAATTCACAATTTACCCATAATACCGTTGCTAGAACAATTCAAAACTCTCAAAGCAATGGTTAGAACAATTCACAACTAACCTATAATACCGTGACTAGAACAATTCACTATTTGCCCATAATACCGTGGCTGGAACACTTCAGAACTAACCTTCAATGCAGTGGTTGGAACAATTCACAACTGACCCATAATACCATACTGTAACAAGTCACAACCCTAATAATGTGGCTGGAACACTTCAGAACTAACCTTCAATGCAGTGGTTGGAACAATTCACAACTGACCCATAATACCATACTGGAACAAGTCACAACCCTAATAATGTGGCTGGAACACTTCACAACTAACTTACTCTTGGGAGATCAGTCTCATGACGTTGTGGTCCTCTCGAAACGTCGTGTCTTGAAGATAGTTCAGAACGAACCCAAAAGTCGTCTGAAGATTCATCTCCAATTTGTGTGTTTGTTGTAGAAGATACGAATGTTTAAGCTTCTGAAAGTCATTAATAAGATGTTGAATATTAACATTTCAATAGAGATGTTTATTCTCGCCTAACAAATTGACATGTCATTAATATTCAAGACAAAGTTGAGGCAATTAAATATTGAAAACTTTCTTAGAGTGACAAAGAAGGAAAAAATTACCTGGAACTCTCAGTGGTTAGGAAGTTTGAGTGCAGGTACGAAGGTGCAAAGGATGGAAGGTGGGAGGGAGGGAAAGGATAGAGGGAAGGAAAACTGGTGAGAGAAGAGAGACGTTTTAAAGAGATGTAAGTAGGTTTTTTAAGAAGTAACTGAGGGAGGGTGAAGGAAGAGGGGTCTTGAGGGAGAGTGAGAGCTTATGAAAGGGAAAGGAGAGAGAGAGAGAAACATGCAGACATAAGCTAACAAATACAAATACACACACACACACACACACACACACACACACACACACACACAGCAATCAAACCTTCCTACGAAGGAATCAGGTGAAACCCTCTTCTCAAGCGTCTTAGAAGGAACTCAGTGAGATAGAGAGAGAGAGAGACAGAGAGAGAGAGAGAGAGAGAGAGCAAGACCTTCCTCCCCACCCCTCCCCCGTCACAAGTACACACCCCCAAGGGCCCATTACACTCCCCTTACAAGAACACAAACAAAGACACGCAGCAGAAACAAGAAACTTAGTCTTTAATTAAATTCTTTCTTGTCTCGCCTCTGCGAACTCAGAAGCATTTCTTCCGTTTGTGTCCCGTCTATCTGACCTGTATCTGTATGTCTGTCAGTCTGTCTAAACCTTCGTGTCTGTCTAACTGGTTTTGTCTATTTGTCTTCCTCCTTTTTTTTTTACTTTTTTTATATTTTCTATTGTCTTAACATGTTTTTTTCTGATTTGATATCGTTTTAATTAATATAAAAATGGGAATATCTATATAAAATTGTCTGGGCAATTTCCAATAGTTAAAATTTATTTCAAATGAAATTAAGGCTATTTGATTTGAATTTTAAAAAACGTCTTTGTCGAATTGACGTTTCTTGAACGTATGTGAAACAGCCGTCGCGAAATTCCTCGTTTATTTTTGTTTGTTTTTTTACAGAACACGCTTCTTGTACGACTACGTTTCGCTCAGGAAAGAGTTTTACAAAGTCATGACTTGATTCAGCTCTACATAAAGTGAAACGTAGTCAAGGTAAAAGCTCGTTTTACTTAAGTCTATATACATATTGCCGTGATATTCTTTGCAATATTCTTTACAGTATTCCTTGTCTTATTCCTTGCAATATTCTTTACAGTATTCCTTGTTTTATCCTTGCAATATTCCTTACAACATTCCCTAAAATATTCCCTATAATACTGATTACAATGTACCCTACAACAGCCTACAGTCAGCTCTACACAATTCGCACATCAATTCACCTCCACATCATCCACGTGTATAACCCAGTCACGAGCCACTAGAAACCTGTTACCTCCACATCATCCACGTGTATAACCCAGTCACGAGCCACTAGAAACCTGTTACCTCCACATCATCCACGTGTATAACCCAGGCACGAGCCACTAGAAACCTGTTACCTCCAATCATCCGTTATAACAGTCGAGCCACTAGAAACCTGTTACCTCCACATCATCCACGTGTATAACCCAGGCACGAGCCACTAGAAACCTGTTACCCACCATAACTCACAAATTAAGTAGCTTCGATTAATTCTAAATCACTTTACAAACGTCCCAAAATATATAAAAAAAAAATCCTACTATATGGCCCTGAAGGCAGGCGGACGGAGGCAGGCGGAAGGAGGCAGACTTGGACAAGGGAAGCTGGTCATTCCGGTCGAGGGGGACTACTGCTATCACCTCTGGTCAGGCCTCTCTCTCTCTCTCTCTCTCTCTCTCTCTCTCTCTCTCTCTCTCTCTCTCTCTCTCTCTCTCTCTCTCTCTCTCTCTCTCTCTCTCTCTCTCTCTCTCTCTCTCTCTCTCTCTCTCTCTCTCTCTCTCTCTCTCTCTCTCTCTCTCTCCTATTTCCCTTCACTCTTCTCAACGCTATTCCCTTCTATTCTCTTGAATCCCTTCCTCTCATCACCCCTCCCACTCTACTTGCGTGCCTCTTCCAAGCATTCCAACTCCATTTCCCTTCCCTTCCCCCCTCCTCCCTAACCTCCCCTGCTCTTCCTCCATCAATGCACTACTCATCCCCAATGTACCCTTCCTCCTCCCCTCCTAAACCTCTTCGTTCCCTTCCCAGCCCACTCCCCAACACCAGCCATCCCTTCCCTCAAGCTCCCCTCCCCAATGAGGGTTTGGGAGGGGAGAGTGTGCTAGCCACGCCCACACAGCCAGGGGTCAAGGGGAAAACCTCTCTCTCGAGCGGAAAAAGAAACTTTTTAACTTTGACATAAACTTTGTTTAAAAGAGTGATGTAAACACAAAACTTTGGAAAGTACAGTAAAAGTTTTAGAAGTTTATTTTAAATTTCTTGGATATATTGTTTAAAAAAATTATTGTATAATTGTTTTTATTTATGAAGGATGACCTCTTAAAAACTGAATTATCAGTAGTTGTATTAAAAACTATACTTATATACTATAGTATTCACAATATACTTACTATATACTTGTAACTATACTAAATATATACTTATAAACTATATTAAATATTATACTAAAAAATATATAAAATTTTTGAAAAGGGATTAACGTAAACTGTGTATATATACCGAGAGGTGTGTATTGCTCAGTGTATGCATGGAGAAATACAGTCCTCAGTATACAGACATTAGGAAACGTACCTCTAAGTATATACAAAGAAAAACGCCTCTTAGTTTATACACATTGAGAGACACATCTCTCAGTTTATATACGCTGAGGTACACATCTCAGTGTATATATACTGAGATACGCATTTCTCAGTGAATAAATACTGACAGGCGAATCTTAGTTTATATATACACACACACAAATACACATCTCTCGGTGTATTTACACTGTAAATAAATTATTATATTGATAAAACGATTCCAAAACATTCAAAGAAATACGATTTCTGTATGCATTATGCAAATAATACTTAGTGTTTTATTTTCTCGCCATTGCAATGCATCTCAAAATGTAATGATTACGAATGAATAACATTTAAGGAAAGAATTCCTGTTCACTCCAATATCTGAATGCATTTACCCGCTAAAATGCTAATATTACATGAAGCTTTTTTTTCCGAGTGAATTTTTTCGAGATGAAATTTTGACTGTCAGAAGAAATGGGGAAAAAAACGAGATACATCACGTGTCAATTCATTGATGACCCACTCGGTAAACAACTTCTCTTAATATGATCGAGCCTTTTCCCTGGCTTACCAGCCTGTCCCCTAAATAAATGAAGATCACATATGTGGTGATGGGCCTGCCACCCCAATATATAAATATAACTAAACAGCCCCGTACAATCCATGGGAAAAATAATATGCACTAGTGGACAGCCCTTGCCGGAGAGGAGAGGGAAGGTGAGGGGAGAGGAGGATGAGGGAATCAGCGTGCATTCCTTGAACTGAAGGGGGTAGGGGGTTCAACTTGCATCCTTAAACACACACTCACACACACGCCTAACCCTTCTGCTTGAAGGTGAAGGGGTGAAACTCTTTAAGGGGAGGGGGGTATGGGTGCCTTGATGCGAAGAACTGAAACTAAGCTTCTTCTCCTAGGATTAAATTTCATTCCTTTCCATTATCCATTCTCTGTATGACCCTTACTGATGTAGCGCTTACCAATAATACGAATATAATAACGGTAACAATAATAATAATAATATAACTTTCATAAGTATGCTTATACAAATAGCACTCTGCTCAGAGAAGCTCTCTAATATAAGGTGTTGGTATTTGTGTAGAGGCTTAGTCTCTCCACCCAGCCTATGAGTCGTAGGTTGTGGCTAGATATGGGGAGGCGCTCGAAGGTTCAGTGGGCCTAGGGGTCACTGTAGGCCGAAAGGATCAGCAGAGACATAGGGGTCACTGTAGGTTGAGAGGATCGGCGGAGGGCTGAGGGTCACTGTAGGCTGAGAGGATCACTGGATACCTAAGGATCACTAATCAGTTTAAATAAGAGAGAAAGGTTTTAGGATTAGTAAAGTAGTAATAGTAATTGTACTACTACTAGCACTAATAGTGCTACTATTAACAGTAGTAGCAGTAAAGCCTGGCGTGACCTAAACAAAATTTAAATTTAAATAACAATATTGTGATAGGTTGGGAGCTAATAACAAAGAGAAGGTCTTATACTGTATAAGGCAAGAGAAAGAGACACAGACAGAAAAGATGATTGACCTTTGTGAAGAGTATGCAATAACAGTCCTTGAGTGAGAGCTACCTCTGTAACTACTAAGCTATCCCAAATTCTTGAGTGCCCCCCCAACATAATTTCCCTGTTCCATGTGTAGGATTGAATGATGATCCAGTGGTTTATGTACCTGTACTTTGCTACGGGATGTGTCATAAAACTTGTGTGTAAAGTGGAAGAAGTGTAAGTGCTAAATATGCTTTATATTTTACCTCGACAATACTAGTTTAAGCTATTTCTAATTCCTCTATGTTGCTGGTGAGAGCATCAGACTGAAGGAGCCAGTAGTTAGGTAAGAGACGAACACATAAATACACGCTGTGAGTAAATTAACAGCGGAACAGATCATCTTGGAACATGACTACGAGGGTTTTATGAGATTAGCATCGTAGTGTATAAGATCTTAAAGTGGAGTCTCAGCTGCAGTACACCATCCAACCTTGATGTTGTAAGATGGTTTGTAAGGTGAGGAGAAATGAGGGAGAGTTGTGGCACACGACATTTGGCTAGAAAAGGCCTAGAGGAGTGTAGTGGATGCCTGAGAGGCCTAGGGAAGGCTAGTGGAAACCTTGTGGAGGACAAGGAGAGGCTAGTCGAGGACTAGAGGAGGCTAGTGAAGGACAAGGGTAGGCTCGTGAAGGCCTAAGGGGGACTAAGAGAGGCCGAGGGACAGCCAGTGGAGGCCTCGGGGAGAGGGGCTAGCGGTTATTCTCTGAGGGATGGTTTAGGCCTACCCCTGGCAGCACGGTGGGGATTCCTGCCCCCCTGCCTCCCTTGCTCCCCTACTCCCGATTCCCTTCCCCTCTCTCTCCCCCACCCAAGCCTCTTTTTCCCTCGCGGGGGACCTCAATACCGGAGGGCGACAATGAAGGGCCTTCAGAGTCATGGAGGGGATGGGACTACTAATCACTCATTCGCTCTTCTTGTCGATGTTATCTGAAGTTTTGCTGTTTACTTGCTGCCGAGAGTCAGCCAAACTGATATTCTAAACACTTTCTAGCAAGGATGGGGGACTAATCACCTCAGTCTACTACTTAATGTCTTTCACCGTCTCCAAGATTATCCTCAGTATCGAACCGCTTTGTTTGCAATCGTGTTATTAAGATTTCGTGAGTCCCAAATCCAATGGTGGGCGAAACGTCTCGACAATAAAGGTCCCCAAGTGTTGCACACGTTTATGTTATACACAAAACGTTGCTTTCATACACTCAAAACACGATGCTGCTGCCCTGTATAAATGACTTCAGCAAGAGAGTACACGTGCAGTCATATACACCGAAAGGTGTTAATTACCATTTTGTCCTAGGCACATGTCGATTAGACACTAGGCCTGTTGTATATATATATGTGTGTGTGTGTGTGTGTGTAACGAAACACTTCGAAATGTTTCGGCCCCGCCGGGAATTGAACCCGGCCCCTCCGTGCGTGAAGCAAGAGCGCTAGCCACCATGCCATCGGGGCGTGTGGATGTCTATGTGGATGTATATGTCTCTTTGTGTATATACATTAATCGTTTACTTTAATCCCTTATATTCAGGGATTAAAGTATTCTTGACTAGTGGTGAATAGGAGATATGTTGCCTTAATGACCCTCATGTAGTCGACAGGCCTTAAATCCCCTTAACCAAGTACTCCCCCTTTCCTATATTCCTTTCTTCCTCCATAACCCTCTTCATCTAATCTTTCTCACCCCCTTCCCTTCCATCTTCGTCTTCCTCCATCATTTGTCTACAGTCTTTCTCACTGTACACATTTTCCTCCATATCTTCCTTTCCCTATCCATCTTTCTCTCCCTTCCTATCATTTTCCCCTCCCCACAGCTTCCTTCCCCTCCCCTCCCAATATGAATCTCCCTCCCCTCCCTCTTTCAATGACCAACGTAACTCTTAGAGGCTCTAAAGCTTAGGGCAGGAAGGACAACGCCCTAAGCTCAGTTTCTCCATGTACGAAATATGCTACAATGACACGTACAGACCACTGGCATAGGAGCTGAAGTAACTGGTCTCGAACCTATGGCCTGCGACCTTTGGCAGGCCGTGGCCTTAAGGCCTTTGGTCCATCGGCTAGTTGAAGAACACTACGTGTCTCGACAAGATGTTTTTGACTTGGGTTTTGCCCTCAGGCTGGTGGTGATGGTGGTTGTGGTGTTGGTGGAGGTGGTGATGGTGGTTTTGGTGGTGATGGTGGTTTTGGTGGTGATGGTGGTTTTGGTGGTGATGGTGTTTTTGGTGATGATGGTGTTTTTGGTGGTGATGGTGGTTTTGATGGCAAAAGTGGTGGAGGTGGTTGTTGTAATAGTGGTGGTGGTCGCCAGGGTGGTGGCAAAAACCTAAAAAAAAAAATATTCAATGAAAACAAGGAATGAAGAAAAGACAACATTTCGCTCTGTGTGGAGCTTCATCAATCCAGTTAATGTAATTCTATAGGGAAAGAAACGTTGCCACGATAGAAACTTGCTATGCACCTGCATCGTTTCTTCACTACAGACGGCAGTACGCTTATTGTATCTATAAGAGGAGGTGAGAGAGAGCTCAAGCTTCCAACTGTGATCAGACGGTCTATATCACCTTGGGCACTGCGAGAAGGTATATAAGAATCTGTGTGACCGCCTTAGTAAGGATATACAAGTCGATGGACACATGGCAATTGTCAGACAGGAAAATCGCAAAAAGTGATCCCTGTATACAAAAAAAAAATGAGAGGATTGTTTTCAGGCTTTCTCCAATTTTCTTCCCCAGTTGTGACTTGACAATAGTCCAGGATGGACCGAAACGTCGTCCTAACGTTCCTCTTTGGTGAATTCAGTGACTAGATAAAGTACTAGGAAAACATACGAAAAAGAATAGTTGATTATGTTGCATGAAAAAGAAACACACACACACACACACAGGGCGAGAGACTCTACAAATAGTCTCTCATAATCTAATTGAAACGCAAGCCGCATGATAGCCATGAATAAGACAACAATATATTCATGCGTTTTTATGGCAACAACGAACGCTGTGAATGACGCTCCCACCAGCTTGTTCGAAACTATGACTACTCTTTCCCTGGAGCACCTGACCCGCGCCCTGCGTCGTACCTCGCGAGTGGGTCATGTGATTTATTTATTGAGGTTTTGTAATAAAAGAGGAGAAGAGAGAGAGAGGGGGGATTTAACAGGGAAAGTATGGGATGGATGAGAAGAGGGGTAAGCCAGGGTCGCGGGCACGTGTCAGAACGCGGCGGGGGTCGGTGTTCTGGTCCCCAGAGAGCTACTGGGGCAGGCCAGCCGGCCCCCCCAGTGGCCAGTCTATCTCTTATACTGACAACCACACGTTCCCCTCCCTCTTCCTCCCCACTCCCCTCCCAACCATCACCACTACCACCACCAAAATTCAAGCATACGCTCCCCCTCCCTCCCCGCCCCTTTTTCTCCGCCACCACCTACACCAAAACCACACGCCCCCTCTCCAATAAGTCCCCATCACTACCACCTCCTGCTTCCCCTTCCTCTTACAACAACCACCCACACCTAACCATCCGCCCTCTCCCCACCTTGTCCAACATACACTCAAACCACACTCTCTCTTCCCCAATCCCCGCCCACTACAGACTCATCCACGCCCTCACACCGACCATTCATTCAACCATTTCCTCGCATCTTAATCCACACAACCACACATCCAGTCTCTCTCTACTCTCTCTCTCTCTCTCTCTCTCTCTCTCTCTCTCTCTCTCTAACTCTCTCTCTCTCTGCCCTGTCAAATGCGAAATGATAATCATTTAATAAATATAAGGTCAATTGTATACAGGACTTGAAATTAAACAACTAAAAAATCTACCAGTTGACTCGAAACTTACCGAATCAGTGGCAATTTTCACTATGTCTGAGAGGCAATATTATTTCAACAAGATCAACGAGGCGCAGGTGCAGGTTAACGCAAGTTTCTCATTCCAGGTGTCTGTCTCTGCGTTTTGGTCACGTCTCTCATCCATCCCAAGTCTGGGGATGAGAGATAGATATGCTCAGCAAATGGAGTTAGCTTCATACTAGACTGCCTAAAAAAAATAGGTTAGACAAATATACCAGCGAGAATGGTTGTCTTGCAGGCGCATCGAGGCCTGTTAGGAGCCTCCTCCGGTCTGATGTTTATATGTAAAAGATGATCCATAAATCTATTTCATCGCAAATCTGTTTCCACCATCATTTGAAATTATCTACTTCTACCACCACCACCTCGAACAACAATGCCCCATCTTCCGGACACTTCACCTTACAGCCTGTGTCCATGCATTGTTTATATTGGCTTTACAAACCTCTTAGGTAACGAAATATAGCAACACTAAAAGCCTTCATTAGTTCATTAATTTATTAAATTTTAGGTTTAAATGTCTAACATCAATAAGAGTGACTGCGAGGCGTTCCACTATAATAAATGTACAATGTAGATCAGTTGCTAAAACTCCCCGATAAAGTGCGTTCAGCCGCACTTAAAGCATCCCAGTGCCTTCAACTACACTGTGAACAGCCAGAGAGTGCGTTAAACCACTATAAGCAACGCCGAGAGTGCGTTAAACCACTATAAGTAACGCCGAGAGTGCGTTCAACTGCACTGAACAGCAGAGAGTGCGTCCAACGCCCCACCAGAGGCGTGTTATCCATGGACTTTTGACTGCGCTAAGCGAGAACTAATGTTTACACTCCGCCAGAAGACAAATGGTGTGGTAATCACCCAGTTCCCGGCCCGGCCACCATGGGGACCCAGCGCTGGAATCCAATTTTTCTAATGTACTAAGTGTTTCCGTGTGTGTGTGTGTGTGTGTGTGTGTGTGTGTGTGTGTGTGTGTGTGTGTGTGTGAGAGAGAGTGTCTGTGTGTTTGTTATATATTTTCAAAGGCACTTGTTGAGAGACTACCTTATTTTATGTGTGTGTGTATGTGCGTGAGAGAGAGAGAGGCTACATGCTTTAATTTGCGGGAGATGAACTCCAGCTTTTGGTCCCCACCTAGCGTGAAGCAATGTTATCATATATAACTTTGATCCCCCAGCATGGAGTCCATTTCAACTACCACTGTTCAGGTCATTCCACTTCATAAACACGCTGAAGCTGAAAAACTCTTTCATAATACAGTATTCTTGTAGCTCATCAGGGTGTGTAGTCTACAACGATGCCCTCTTCTTCGTTCTACATACCCTGGAATACTTTCTATGTATGATCATATCCTGCCCTTGGATTTCCTTCCTCGAGTGGCATTAGATCTAACATTCTCTCTTCACTTATAGCATATTCCTTATCTTAGTTACTAGTCTTGTTTCACCCTTTTGATTTACATACAAGATGGCACACACACGCTAGTACGATTTTAACTGATTAAATGAGTCAGCTTATATGCTATTTATTGTTATTATTAATGTTATTTGATAAATTTAATATTGTGCACAATATAAACTGTAGCTATTGTCACAAACTTATATTTATTGTTTTAATCAACTGGATTATAATATTAATTTATGATATTCTGGTGTTTATTTTTGATGACGCATTTGTTAAATAAGACGTCACACACACACACACACACACACACACACACACACACACACAAGTCTTTCGAAGTCTATTTGCAGTCTTCTCTAATTCCCTTCAATTTGCATTCTCGTTAACTTGGCGTCGTCTGCGTATAAGGATACAAATGAGCTTATTCGTCTGACCAGGTGATCAATATCTTCCAGGAACATCCTAAGTGTTAAGACTATCCCCTTTTGCACCTCCACTTGTTCCGCTTAGCCGTCATGATTCTTCATCAGTTATGACTGCTGCTTTTCAAGCATTTCTTTATATCCAGTTTACCAAGAATCCTTGTGTGTAGCAACGAAACAAAAGGCTTCTAGTATAAAAATGTGTGTGAAAACTAAAATTCATTCATCTCTCTCTCTCTCTCTCTCTCTCTCTCTCTCTCTCTCTCTCTCTCTCTCTCTCTCTCTCCAACATGAATATAAAATGTTTGGAAACGAAATATGATTACGATCTCTTTGCAGAACTCAAGCAGTGATCACATGAACATCAACATTGTGTACAATCTATAAACACGAACCAGAATGCTAGGTTTCATGCCTTGAAATTTCGAGCACACAACATCAGAAACAATATTGACTCTTTGTATCGGGGTTTGTCTGGACCACGTCATGAATATGCTTACCAGTTTTGGTGCTAAAGTGAGGACAGAAGAGGGTAACTGAACACATACCATCATTAAACAACAAACCACATGAAGGCTCGAACCACTAGACTTGTTCTCTCTTCGGAAATGGCTACCACAAGGTCTCATTCGAACCTTCAAGATAACAAACTTATTGGATACACTTTAACACGAATAACCATTGGAGGTGCATTGAGTCGATAACCTAATACAATGGAACGAAACTTCGAGGCAAGAGATGCAACACTAGCTTGAACAAGCTTTTTTTTTTTCGTTATAGATCACAGGAATTGACTTCTCATTGATGCTGCAACAGCATAGATCTTAGTCAACTAAGTTCCAGCAGGTCGGTTTCTGTATATCAGACTCAACTATAATCTGTACATGGAAAGACTAACTCAAAAACTACCTCAGGACGATCAGTTAACTGTAAGCCAGAGCGTAATAGTAGTTAGAAGCAATGGTGGTGTTACTAGTAGTAGTAGTAAATAGTAGTAGATCTAGCATTAGAAATAAAACTTAACTTTCTAGAGATTTCTATATAGTTTTCAGTTAATCCTTCTCAGATTAAAGCTTCGGAATGGACGGTGGAGTCTCCTGATGTCCCGCCTATGTGATATCTCTCTCTGGTTGACAATAGCGTGACGTCGACAACAGTGAAAAAAACAGACACACTCTGCAGATCAAACTTTTCTTGCGACAGTGTTACTCTCTCTGTAGAGCTTTGTCAAGTCACCGTTCTGAAGAGATGAAGCTCCATACGGCGGAGAGCTGTACATTAGTACAAACATTAGAGTCTCCTTTCCTATAACTCTCTCTCTCTCTCTCTCTCTCTCTCTCTCTCTCTCTCTCTCTCTCTCTCTCTCTCTCTCTCTCTCTCTCTCTCTCTAGTAACCAATAGACAAAAATCTCCTCTGCTTCACACGTGTGAGACTCCATTATGAATATTGATTATGGGGAAACACAAGATTAATTTTTACCCTGCCTTCCATTGACACCCACTCACCTAGAGCGCCCAGATAACCGCGCCCCCTGATGCCGACCCTCCCACCAAGAGTTGCCCCCACCTAGTGCGGCCCCCATTCACCCAATGCACGCCCCCCTTCCAAGCCACCTCACCTCCCTATGCTCGCCGCCACCCACCACTCCCAGCGGGGTTTAACCCCCAGCCTGAGACCTTTAAACAGGGAAGGGCTGTGTCTTCATGCTGGTAAAGGTCTGTTGATCCAAGAAATAGACATTACCCATCTCTTTTCTTCACATTGAACCTCATTACCACCCATTCCCTAGGCTCTGTGACCAATACTAGCTTAGCATTTCCAAATGAAAATTATGATAATAATAACAGGTCTCGACATTTAACCTGGGTCTCCACAAGTTTATGCAGTTTTATATATGAATCGTGTATATAGTTAGATTATTCAATATTCTTCCCTCGTCTGTTTCCCCTCACTCACATTTCAGAAGTATGCTTATAACTTGTTTGGGTCATTCTGGTATTTTATGTTGTCATTTGTATCCCCTCCTTCTGGTATCCCTCCTTTTGTGTCCCTTCCTAGTTCCACCTTTTTTTGTGTTCCTTCGGGTTCTTCCTAGTCCCATACCTTTGTGTTGCGGTAGGAACATGCTTAAAAATAACTCAGGAAATACCTAGAAGCTTTTAATAGCAAATACTTGAATAAAAAAACCTTGAAAAACATAAGAAAGATGCAAAAAAGACATTACTATTTACTCATTTGAAACAGGGAATAATTGCTGGGAAGAAAAAAGGTGAGTAATGTGAAATAATGCGCATGTGTCAAGTTAGGAGAGTCTGGTAGACGCAGATTGACCAGGATCGAAAAGTTTCCAGTAAAATGTCTTAGTGTTTGCATTGTGTGCCTTTTTTTCCCAACAACAGTGTTAAGATAGTCGGGGTGAGACACATGTTGAGCATCTTTATTGTTGAGTATCTTTATTGTTGAGTATCTTTATTGTTGAGTATCTTTATTGTTGAGTATCTTTATTGTTGAGTATCTTTATTGTTGAGCATCTTTATTGTTGAGTATCTTTATTGTTGAGTATCTCTATTGTTGAGTATCTCTATTGTTGAGTATCTTTATTGTTGAGTATCTTTATTGTTGAGTATCTTTATTGTTGCACTTGTATCTTACTCATCTACTTGTCGGTATTATATCACATTATTATAATGCAGAATGAGACACTTTTGTCCAACATTTGGGAAATGTTTCCTAAATAAAGATTCCCAGTGTCTCATATTCTTCAACTTGTCGGTTTTCTAAGCCATTTATTACATTATAATGTATTTATTGAGGACACGTTTCGCCACGAATGACTTCTTTCCTGGCGAAACGTTTCCTCAAGAAAATGTCCTACCACTGCAAGTACATTTAATTTTACATTTATAGGTATTTTAAGCCGCCTCTTACCCAAGAATCAGGAACATGCAAAAAAAAAAAATCGAAAAAAATAATAATTTTTTTTTACACTAGGAAAATAACATAAAATGTGGGAAAAAAATATAAATCAATTAAGAGTCATTATAAACAGCATTTTATTATAAAAGGCATCAGTGCTGATTCCTATTATTACCAAGCCATTTACATCTACTGGTGATAAGAGAGAAAACTCACTCAGAAACGTTCAAGAAATGTCAAAGTATTTTATCCTCAGTGGTATATTACTAACCATTCTGGAAAAATACCCTGACTTTGCCCACTGTAAATAACTCGTAACCGCTTACGACGATGTTACGGTCAGACTGTCGGTCCGAGCATCGTCGTAAGGGTGAGGGTTATTTGTGTATTAATAAAAAAAGAGGCACAATACCGTGACTGGAACAATACACAAATAACCCGAACATAGAAGAGAGGATCTTACGACGACATTTCGGGCCAAGTCGGACCGAAACGTCGTCGTAAGCTCTCTTCTATGTGCGGGTTATTTGTATATTTGTGTATTGTTGCAGTCGCGGTATTGTGCCTTTCTGTTCTTTAAAGGCTTTGATAAAATTAACGAATTTAGTTTGTGTTGTGTAATGGTATTGGTACAGCCTACTTGAAGAATATTGATTATTTAGGTTTAACTACTGTAAACATCAGAGAGGCTGGGATGTAAGCATCAGTCAGAGAGAGCGGGGATCCAGACATTAGTCAGGGAGGAGGATCCAGGTGAAATTATAGGCAAAAAGATTGTCACCGGACAATCACGTGCATATAATCATGAGATGTTTAACATACAACACTTGCAAACATCATACGAGCCTTCACGTGCACTGATGGAGAAATGTTTGAAGTTATACGCACAGGAAATGTCGCTCCTGTGTGCGTATGTCTCATTGCTTGCTTTAAATGTTAGCGTAATTATCGTTTTACGATTAACAGCAGTGTGTGTGTGTGTGTACTCACCTAATTGTACTCACCTAATTGTGGTTGCAGGGGTCGAGACTCAGCTCCTGGCCCCGCCTCTGCGCTGCCCGTTACTGGGTATCTGCTCTCCCTGTGTGTATGTGTGTGTGTGTACTCATCTGTTTGTGGTTTCAGGTTTATGTTTCACAGCTCCTGGTCCCGCCTCTTTGCTGGTCGCTACTAGGTCCACTCTTCCTGCTCCATGAGCTTCATTGTACCTCTTCTTAAAGCTATGTATGGATCCTACCTCCACTGCATCACTTTTCAGATTGTTCCACTTCCTGACAACTCTGTGACTGAAGAAATGCTTCCTAACATCCCAGTGACTCTTCTAAGTTTTCAACCTCCAGTTATGACTCCATGTTTCTGTGTCCCATCTCTGAAACATTCTGTCCCTATCCACCTTGTTAATTCCTCTCAGTATTTTATACGTCGTTATCATGTCTTCCTTGTCCCTACTGTCCTCCAGTGTGTGTGTGTGTGTGTGTGTGTGGTGCGTGCGCGCGCGCGTGTGTGTCTCCCGACAGGCCAGCAGTACGAGGAGAGAGGGGAGGGGGGACAACATTATTTTGTCCGGGTCTAGCAAGCTGAGTTGTAGGAATGCGAGCTGGAAATGACACCAGTATATCATTTGCTGACAAATGACACAGTTATCGAGGAGATAGAAGGTGGAGTTGGGGAAGTGGGAGGAAGGGGAGACGGGGAGAGGGAACTGGGAGATAAGAAAAGGGAGAGAGTCGAGGAAGATGGAAATAAGTCACTATGTTTGGCTTGACTGAGTTATCCAAGGTAACGTACACGTATTAAACTTGTGCAAAATATGCCTGAATAAACTTGCCTCCCCTTTCTCTCCTTACACTTAAGTGGAAGATATATTGGGGAAATTGAGGAGGGATGCGGAGAGAATGGGAGTGAAGGGAAGTATGAAGGAAAACGTCGAGGAACGGAGAGAATTAGGGAATTAGCTATAGAGAAAGGGGAATACGGAAAAGAAAAGAGAATGGATGATGTGCTGAGTTTATAGATACGAACGAAAAACTAGGAAAAACGAGTAGGGAAGGAGAGAAAGAGGAGGAAAGAGAGAGAGACAGACAGACACAGACAGCCAGAGAGGCGGGACGAGGTAGGCCTATGCATGGGACGAGATGGATGCTGTGAATAACAAGAGAACATAAAAAAAAATATACAGAACATTGGACGTCAAGAACTAAAATTGGAATGAAAAAGAGGGAAAAAAACGAAAGAAATCAGAATATTCAACTAAAGAAATAATAATAAACACATAGGAGGAACTCTATCAATGAAGAATCACAACAAACCAGGAAATAAACTATGAAGCTTTCGCTCTCATCCACCATCCCTCTGCCCCCCCCAGGTTCATTCCTCTGCCCCCCTGGTTCATCCCTCTGCACCCCCAGGTTCATCTCTGTCTCCCCAGTCCACCCCCCTTCCCCAGATCCATCTCTCACTGCCCACCATGTCCATTCCTCTCCTCCCAAGTCCATCTCTGTCCCCCTAAATTCATCTCTCTGCCCCTCAGGTCCATCCCTCTTTCCCCAGGTTCATCCCTCTGCCCCCCAGGTGCACCCTCTCTCTCTCCTGGTCCATCTCTCACCCCCAGGTCCATCCCACTTCCCCCACCACCATCCGTTTGACCATTCCTCCGCCTCAAAAACAGGGAGGATAACTCACATCCATTGACTCAAGATCCCCTTATTAGCATCAAGGCACACCTTCATACCCTTGAAAGCAAGGGTCATTAAAATCTACTTCAGTGTACAATTCTCCCTACAATTAATGCCCATTCAGTTACAAACAAAATTTCTTTAAGCTTCGAATCATATTGTCATGCACAAGTCATCATATAGCCGTCGCAGGTTCACAAAAGTTTATTCAGGTTCAATTTCATATAATTTTTGTATGATTTCAGCTGATAAATAAGACACTTGTGCAACTCCTGGTAATTTACACACCTAATATGTGTGCAAATTATGTAGGATAGTCCAAAGAAAGGTCAAACAATGTAGCTTATTTCCATTGGAGTCCTTGGAATAATTCACTTTCAGAAACATAAACATTAGAGGCATAAAAATCGATTAAGATTGCTAATGAAATCAAAAAGTAAAATTAAATGCATGAAAATGAATTGCAATAATAAATAGAATATGAGTAAAATAAAACGAGTAAATCAAATACATGAGAATGAATTACATGAACATTAAACAAAAGAAGAAGAAATCAGCTGAATATAGCAGTTACACGAATATTATTTATCGTTTTCGTGTCCACGTTGTACTGCTCATCGTGGTTAATATTTCTGTCAGTGGGAACTCTAACCCCCAGGACAAACGTCCATGAAATAAGTCCTTAGGGAGGGTTTTTAAAGGGGAAATAGTTGGCGTCGTTGCTGAAATGCCTCGAATTCTGTCCGTGCAAACTTTACACCAGAGGCTCCCAAGACGGCAACACCACACACTGACCCCTCGACCCACGGTTGCCACCTCTTCTTTTTTCCTCCCCTCTCTTCAACTTTTCAAAATAAATTTTAGCATTTCTCCCCCTCGTACGGAGCACTTGGCGCCTGCATAAATGCACCTACATTGAGAGACAATGTTTTCTAATGTATTTGCATAGAAGATTGTAGTTACAGTTGCTGAATAGGGGAATGTCTTGAGCTGGAGGCTGGAGTTGCAACAGCGGCCATTTCTGTTGTTATTCTGAGGGGATATTAGATGGAGAGAGATATATCCATCTGCGTGCTGCCGTTTCCTCGCTGCCCCAAGAACATAAATCCTGAATTTTTTCCTATACCATGATCATCCCACTACAGATCGACAAACTGGTCAAAGAGAGAGAGAGAGAGAGAGAGAGAGAGAGAGAGAGAGAGAGAGAGAGACGGAGAGATTAGAAGAGAAAAGAAGAAAAGGGATAAGAGCAATGTAGTGCTACCCCATAATCACTAATACGTATATTATTTATCGCGTATTCGCGTAAACTTGTGTAATGTTAATACTGTGGATGGGATATTATCCATAAGACATTTAGAGAAAAACAAAAATTAATGTTTTCTTTGCAATATTTTGTTTGTAATTTTTTTCTTGGAAATAGCTATAGTATTTATAAATACGTTACGACGCAAAGTGTACTCGTATTTTGCTTATAAGGAAATATTTCTAGATCTACACACTATTCTTTGAGAAAAGAAGTGAACAACCCAGTTTTTTCTTACAACCTTTTTCTGTCCTTCAATTATTATTATTATTATTATTATTATTCATTTGATTATTATACTTGATTCGAAACATTAAACGCAGTATGAGTCAGCGTTATGACTCCCTCTCATAGGCCAGAGCCTATGAGAGGGAGGATTCAGCAGGTACATTGATCCGGGGCCCGGCTGTGAATCTCTGAAGGGGCCCCATTGCCATAGACGTTTTATTTTTTATTTTTATTTTGGGGGGAGGTAATTTCAACTGTTTATTTAGTTTATTAGAAAAATAACTATGTAAAGTTCACTTAGACTAAGAGCCTCAACCTGCCCCTAGGGGCCCCACTGCAGTCTTGTTCCGCCTTGCAAAATTTTTCTTGAAGACCCTGGTGAAGGCTCGAACCTCCGACCGCAAAGCTATCTACTAGTCCTCGCCAAGTTCTTCAAAATACGTCTACAAAACAACCGTTGTCTATACCTTATAATTTTAATGACTGAGCGACCCCCCTTCCCCCCCCCTCTCTCTCTCTCTCTCTCTCTCTCTCTCTCTCGCGGCCTTTCCTCCTCACCTCTAATGCCTCCCACAGGGCCTGACCTCTGATGTGATGAAAACCCATCTACAACATTGATGCTGGGTCTGCCTCCAGCCTCACTGGGGGCCGTGGTGGCCAAGATGGCCAAGGAAAGTAGGAAATGGCCAAAATAACAAAACATTGAACACCAAATGAAGGAAATGGGCAATAAGGAAAACAAGCAAAGAATGTGAGAAATGAGAAACAGGAAAAAATAGGCAATGAATGAAAAACTAAGCAACAAGGAAAATGTGTAATGAATGAGTAAATGGGCAAGGAATACAGGAAAAGGCCAGTGCTAAAATAAGACAAAAAAAATAAGGGAAATAGGCAACAAGGAAAACGTGCAATAAATGCGAAAATGGGAGATGAATAAATATAATGAACACTGAAGAAGGGATTTAAGTAAATAAAGAAAATGAGACACGAACAATGAAAAATGGGCAGGAGAAATAGTTAACAAACAGCCGTAAAAACCAGGCAAGAAATAAATAAGGAATGAAAATTGGATTAGAAATAAGAAAATGAGCAAAAAAAATAAAGAAAATTAATATAGAAAAGGTACCAAGGAATAAATAAAATCCACAATAAATGTAATGGAAATGGAGGACAAATAATAACAAGTACATTAATAGGATTTTTTTTAGGGGGGGAGAAATATGGCAAAGAATAGAAAAAAAAATCTAGAATTGGAAAACGATTTGGAGGAAATCTGGTAAGAAATAGGAATAAGTAAACATAAATCTATAAATTGGAAAAAATTATATAAAAAGAAAAAAAAATGAAATACAGAAATGTAGCAAAAAAAAGAAAAGAAAATATTTTCGAAAAAAACTGAGGAAGCGAACAGGAAAAATGCAAGAAATAAGGAAATAGGTAAAACAAGAGGAAAGTGAGTCATAAATACGTGTAAACATTTAAAAAAATATGAGAAATGGAAACGAAAGGTAATGAGTAAGTGGCAAAAATTTGTGAAAATTATATAAAGATAAAAATAAACAGAATAAATGAAATAGGGACGAGCAAGAATTAAGGAATTATTAATTATTATTACTAATATTATTATTTTCCTTTTTTATTAAAATAATTGATTTCCTTGTTACTATTATTAATTTAGTGCCTAAGAAATAGGTGGCAATTTGATTTGATCCGAGGAAATGAGACACACACACACACATCCATAGACTGCAAATCTCGCTCAAGAAAAAGGATCTTGGGGTGAGTATAATACCGAGCACATCTAAGGCACACATCAACCAAATAACTGCTGCAGCATATGGGCGCCTGGCAACCCTAAGAATAGCGTTCCAGTACCTTAGTAAGGAATCGTTCATAACTTTGTACATCGTGTACGTCAGGCCCATATTGGAGTATGCAGCACCAGTTTGGAACCCACACATGGTCAATCACGACCAGGTGTGGGTTTGCAACAAGACTGGTCCCAGAGCTAAGGGGAATGTCCTACGAAGAAAGGTTAAGGGAAATCGGCCTCACGACACTGGAAAACAGTAGGGTTAGTGGAGAAATGATAACGACATACAAAATACTGCCAGGAATTGACAAGGTGGACAGAGACAGGATGTTCCAGAGATGGGACACAGCAACAAGGGGTCACAGTTGGAAGTTGTAAACTCAGATGAGTCAAAGGGATGTTAGGAAGTATTTCTTAAGTCATAGAGTTTTCAGGAAGTGGAATATTTTGGAAAGTGACGTAGTGGAGGCAGGAACCATACATAGTTTTAAGACGAGGTTTGATAAAGCTCCTGGAGCAGGAAGAGGGTGAACCTAGTAGCGATTAGTGAAGAGGCGGGGCCAGGAGCTATGAATCGTTCCCTGCAACCACAAATAGGCGAGTGCAAATAGATGAGTACACACACACACACAAACACACACACACACACACATTTCCCCCCTCTTTTGTCTCTTTTCCTCTGCCTTCTTCTCACCTACATCAAGGTATCTCTCCTCTCCTCTCTTTTCTCTCTCATATTATCCACCCTCTCTTCGCCCTTAATATCGTTCTTCTTCTTACCCTCTTCCTCTTCCTCTCCTCCTCCTCCTCCTCTCATCCTCTTAATCTCAGCCTCTTCCTCTCATCCTATCCCTCTTATCCTCTCCTTTCTATCTCCCTCTTTCTATCTCCTTTTTCCAATACAACTATATATCCCATGTATACATATAAACAGCAATCTAAGTGCAATAGAGTCATTTTAAAACGACTTCTGCAGCGGAGGAATGGGAAGGAGAGAGGAGGGGAAAGGGGGAAAAGTAAAGGGGAGGGGAGGGGAGAGGGCGAGAGGGAATCGGGGGGAAAGGGAGGAGGGGAAGAAATGGCCATTCCACTACCCCCTCATCCACCGTAATTTTCTTTCCTTAGGTCACTAGGGGCCCGTTGGCTAGCTGTCTCTCTCTCTCTCTCTCTCTCTCTCTCTCTCTCTCTCTCTCTCTCTCTATCTCTCCCTTTGCTGGTGCATCATCCTCTAAGCTGGATCTGGCATATATATTGTATAGTACATTATCAAAGACACTTCACTTGGTTTTCGTAGCCATTTGTTTAGGACAGCTGTCCTTGTAGTGTATGCAAGGCAGTATAGAGAAGGCTGTATATGTTATACAACCTTGCGTATACTGCCTTCTATATTCTGCCTTGCGTATACTGCCTTCTATATTCTGCCTTGTGTATACTGCCTTCTATATTCTGCCTTGCGTATACTGCCTTCTATATTCTGCCTTGCATATACTGCCTTCTATATTCTGCCTTGTGTATACTGCCTTCTATATTCTGCTTTGTGTATACTGCCTTCTATATTCTGCTTTGTGTATACTGCCTTCTATATTCTGCCTTGCGTATACTGCCTTCCATATTCTGCCTTGCGTATACTGCCTTCCATATTCTGCCTTGCGTATACTGCCTTCCATATTCTGCCTTGCGTATACTGCCTTCCATATTCTGCCTTGTGTATACTGCCGTCTATATTTTGTCTTGTGTATACTGCCTTCTATATTCTGCCTTGTGTATACTGCCTTCTATATTCTGCCTTGCGTATACTGCCTTCTATATTCTGCCTTGCGTATACTGCCTTCTATATTCTGCCTTGCGTATACTGCCTTCTATATTCTGCCTTGCGTATACTGCCTTCTATATTCTGCCTTGCGTATACTGCCTTCTATATTCTGCCTTGCGTATACTGCCTTCTATATTTTGCCTTGCGTATACTGCCTTCTATATTCTGCCTTGCGTATACTGCCTTCTATATTCTGCCTTGTGTATACTGCCTTCTATATTCTGCCTTGTGTATACTGCCTTCTATATTCTGCCTTGCGTATGCTGCCTTCTATATTCTGCCTTGCGTATGCTGCCTTCCATATTTTTTGTAACCGTTGTAAGCATTTTTGGAATTAAGATTTGTATTGTTTTCTTAGTCATGTGTACCTTGAGCGTGATGGTCGAAGTGGAATTTAACCATAGGTCTTTCTTCCTTGTCTAATATCAACGCAAGATTGTTCTCCACCCAGACTGTACTCTGCCACAGGTCTTCTCGTCCTTTTGCATCTGGTGTTAGTGAAATTCCAAAAGTCACTTGCTTGGCCAGGTTGTTTAATTCTTTGTCTTTCCTCGATCGACATCTCATCAACTGATGAACAAATCATATGTGCGCATACTGCATGGCATTACTGTAATGCCTTTCTCATTAGTTTTACGTCATCAGCAAAAACAGTGATACATATTCATGAATCCCCGCTGGTCAGTTGTTTACATGTTTCTAAAACAGAGTGGGTGACAGTACTGAACCTTGAATGAGTAATCCAATGTGTGATGAAATCCATAACAATTATTTGATTTAGTGGTATTTGTTACATTTATTGTTTGCAGATAATACAGTGTTATTGGAGTATTCAAAAAAGTTGCTGCAGAATTTGGTGAGCGGGTTTAGATAGGCGAGTAAGAGAAGGATATCAAAAGTAGATGTAGAAAAGAGAAAAAGTTATGAGAATAAGAAGTGCAGGAAAGAAAGAGGGAAAGAGTATGAAGGAAAATAAAATATTTGGATATCGGAAGTAGATGTATCAGCAGAGAGATCAACACAAGGTTGAAGTAAAAACTCTCAGTGTAGGAATAGAAAACTGAAGTGTTGAGCATTCTGTGAAAAAGAACTGACTTGTCTAAGTAAGCAAAAAAATAATCTCACTCAGGCTACAGTGGGCAGAGGAGGGAGGGAAAAAAAGGGAAGAGGTAAAAAAGAGAAGGAAGGGAAGACGGAAGGAGGAAGAGAGGGGAAGAAGGAAATGAACCCTCCCACTAGCCAGTCTGCTAGTGAGATAGATCAGGGAACAAAAAAAAGTTAGACTAGAGAGTGAAATACGTACCCGGAAAAACAAAAGAGGAAAGAAACATGAGATAAACAGAGAATAAGAGGAAGACTAGAAGAAGGAATGAGGGAGGAAAAGTAGAACGAGAATAAAAGAGTATGAATGTATATTTATACGTATGTATGTTTCGATCGGCATGGGAGGAGATAGGAAATGGGAGGTGGAAGTGGACACAGGAGTGGGAAATGGGCGGAGGGCGGCCGAGTTTATGGAAATGGGGTTGATAGATGTTCTGAGGGTGATGGTAGGGGAGGGGGAGGCGAATGGAAAGGGAAAGAAGATACGGAAGTAGAAGAGAGAATGGAAGATGACGATGAAGGGGAGGGGGGGAAAGAAGGAGGGATCATGGGGTTTATGTACATTGAGATGGAGGGGAAGGGGGAAGACCCCTGGAAATGGGAGGGTCCGGTGACCGAATGGTCTGAAACGATTAATTCTGGAAATGGAACATATTTATTGAGGCGGCTCCCCCGGGTGGCATATAAGGGAGTGTCCCAGGGATGACATGCCCCATAGGCCAGATCTTACCATATATGGCAACCCTTTCTCCTGGAACGCACCCTGGCAGCCCTTTTCCTGGGCAACCTCTTAAGAAAGCATTTCCTTGGAAAGCCCCTGATAAATCACTCACTGAATCCTTCTTCCTCGCCGTTGCAACCCTCTCTGCGTGAAAAAAAATACTACCTGTAATTTTAATTATAGTAATCTTTTATATTTCAACCACCCACCACAGTGTCCCTCACAGTATCCTTCACAGCGACCCTCCCTCACAGTATCCTTCACAGCGACCCTCCCTCACAGTATCCTTCACAGCAACCTTCACAGCGACTCTCCCTCACAACATCCTTCACAGCGACCCTCCCTCACAGTATCCTTCACAGCGACACTTCCTCACAGCATCCTTCACAGTGACTCTTCCTCACAGCATCCTTCACAGTGACCCTCCCTCACAGTATCCTTCACAGAGACACTCCCTCACAGCATCCTTCACAGTGACTCTTCCTCACAGCATCCTTCACAGTGACCCTTCCTCACAGCATCTTTAACACCGACCCTTCCTCACAGTATCCTTCACAGCGACCCTCCCTCAAAATATCCTTTATAGCGACTCTTTCTCAGAGTATCCTACACAGCGTCCCTCTCTCACAGCACCACCTTCATTGCAACCCCTCCCATAGCAACCCACCCCAAAGAATTCTTCCCAGCAACCCACTTCCATGGCAACCCTCTCCCTTACACTATACTTCCTGGCAACCCTCTCCCATTGCAACTCTCTCTCTCTCTCTCTCTCTCTCTCTCTCTCTCTCTCTCTCTCTCTCTCTCTCTCTCTCTCTCTCTCTCTCTCTCTCTCTCTCTCTCTCTCTCTCTCTCTCTCTCTCTCTCTCTCTCTCTCTCTCTCTCTGGCAACCTTCAACGGCAACTTCCATGAATGGCGTCAACTTGAAGGTCAAGGTCATTCTTTGAAAACCGTTGCTCTATTGCAAACTTCCTTCCCACCATGGAAACTGTTGCCCTTGGTAACCACCCCATTAGTACATCTTCCCTTCACCTTCCTCAACTCCCATCAGAATGACAATTAATCCACTGGCTTTAACACGTACAATCGTTTATAAAGTTCAGTAAACTATATTACTGACTAATTTATAGATTATTTTTGTGGAAGTGCTAAATCCGCAAGTGTCATCCAATACCTCGGGGATGAATGGGGTTGGTCCGAAGAAGGGGAGAGTAGTGCTACATGCTTAGACCAGAGGTTCCAAACCTGGGGTGCACGTACCCCCAGAGGGTGCGACAGAGCCCTAATGAAAAGCACAATTAAAAAAAAAACTTTTCTAATTGCTCAGTTTATATTTGCATCTTATGTACTGAATTAAAAGCTTTAATTTTTTTAGGTGCAACACTAATCAAACATTTCCTAGGGGTGCGGGGCACAGAAAAGGTTGGGAACCCCTGGCCATTTAGACAAAGAACTTTTCACTAGCATCAAGATTCCCTTTCGGCTTGATGGGTATTGCCTAGATTTAAGTAACCTTTTTATATCGATATTGTTTGAAGAAAAATAGAGAATTACCTTGGAAACACGTACGGGTGAATAGATTTTAGTTTGCAATTTTTATTATTCTAAAATTTATATGTTCTTCATTTAAATCGAACCTTGGAAAAAAAATGAGAGATTGTCTGTTACATAATTATGGCTGCCAGAGATGAACTGTGTCCGTGATGTCTCCTCCTCGGTGTTTCACTTGATCTTTATTTTTTTTACTTTTAGCTCTTCCTCCTCGTGCATCTTCTTCCTCGTGCATCTTCTTCCTCGTGCATCTTCTTCTCTTGTTTTACCACTCTGAAAAAACTTTTGTGTCACTTCGGCAGCACATTTCTCTAGTTAACATTTTTTTTGGTTCTTCCGTTGAACGTACTATCCTTTCATGAATTTATATGTAGCTCGCATGTATCATCTTTTTTTTCTCCTAACAAGCAAAGGAAGTATTGATAGTGTGTTCAACCTCTGGCATAACTTATTCTGTAGCACTAATAGCTTTGTTTTCATGCTTTAGCTCAGTTTTTAAATGCATCGGACTCGTTACTTTTGTTTCATGAACCGTTGTATATTTCCATAAGCTGTGTATTGTCTCTGTTTACATTACTTCCTCCTCTAGGTCAATCCACTTCCCAGCCACCTGAGACTGGAAGTATTTCTGTCCTTGTCCTGGACTCCATCTTTACGACAGTCTGTTCCTGTCTGCATTATCAAGATCATTGAGTATCTTTTACGGTGTTATCATATCTCCTCTTGTAGGTCAGTTTTCTCAGCTCCTGGTCCAGCATTGTCTCAATAGTAAATGTAACCTGACCTCGCTTCTACAAAGAATATATATATATATATATATATATATATATATATATATATATATATATATATATATATATATATATATATATATATATATATATATATATATATCTGAAAGAGCGTGAATGGTGGTGCACCTGAAAGTTTTGGGTAATTCCCTATTCCTTTGTACATATTTTCATTAACGCTCATAAAAATAGGCGAAAGCTAAGCCTCCTGGCAGCCATTTTGCATCGGTCAGCACAAGAGTAACCTCGGTGACCCCCGTCCACCATGAAAACCAGGGCCAAAACCTAACATTTTAATCGTCAAAAAAAAAAAACGCAAGTTTTATTTACGCCTTATACATAACATGAAATTTTCACTATAGTTTTATATACCAAATTTTGTAAAAGTTAAATTATCTTAGGATATTCCAGTAAAGTTAAAGTGACTTATTTCCACTGCCTTCGACTTCCAGTCTTTCGTCTCCCTCGAGGCTTCCAGGAAATGGTTAAAGCGTTTTGATGTAGAGAGGGAAAATGAAAATTGGTGAACGGCCTGGGGGAGAAATTACAGTGGTCAGAAAATTATGCACCAGAGGATGAAAATCTCCCTTGGCGTCCAGTCCCTGCCTCCCGCCAGCCTCAGTTGCCACATAGCACCTCACACTTATTTAACCGAAATATTTTCCTCAAAATTATGTAAATGAAACCCTTAAATAAAGTCTTTCCGTGTTTTCTTCTGTGTTTCATCTATATATATATATATTAAAAGAGAAACTAGATGCTTTGGGGGAAAGAAAATTTAAAAAATATATTTTTACGTGGAATAACCTCCTGGGAAAAAAATTGACTTATCTGGTCTCATTGATTTTTTTGGGATAAAAAGTCTCCATAATGAAGGCAGAGGCCATTCACTCTCAACCCATCACACCACTGACCCCTCATATATTGAGAACGACACCATGATAAAAATTCTCCAGTTTCTCCAAAAGAACTGGAGAGATAATACTGGCGAAGGATGAAATGTTGTGGAGTATTTCCCCGCCGCCGTCAGCAGCAGTGCAGCAGCTGATAACAAAAATTGGTGGGAACAATTGTCAATTACGTCCCGCCATTTTGCCTGGCCGGCCATATGAATGATTCGATACTGCCTATGTAGGGGACCACACAGTCTGACTTGTCTCCCTCCACTACCACCACTATAACCATCACCACCACTACCACTATTACCACCACCACTACCCCCGCTACCGTTATCACCATCACTACCTCCGTTACCATTAGCACCATCACTACCCTCGCCACCATCACTACAATCACCACCACCAAAAGCGTCACCACCACCACCAAAAGCGTCACCACCACCACCAAAAGCGTCACCACCACCACCAAAAGCGTCACCACCACCACCAAAAGCGTCACCACCACCACCACCAAAAGCGCCACCACCACCATCAAAGCGTCACCACCACCACCACCAAAAGCGCCACCACCACCATCAAAGCGTCACCACCACCACCACCATCAAAGCGTCACCACCACCACCAAAAGCTTCACCACCACCAAAAGCTTCACCACCACCAAAAGCGTCACCACCACCACCAAAAGCGTCACCACCACCATCAAAGAGTCACCACCACCACCAGGAGGGTCTCTTCTGATGAGACGGCGATATATAATGTGTGTATGGTGGGGGACAGAGGCAGTTAAATTGCTTTTCACGTGACAGAAAAATGCATTTTCTCTTTTTCGTCTCCATTTTTGGCATTGTAGAAGTGGGACGAAAGTAAGAATTATAAAAGAGAAAATATTTTGAGTATACAAATGTTGCTGAAGAAATAACAGAATGAATACAGAAAAAAAAAAAGATAAATTTAGAAATGGACATTTTAAGAGGGATGGCGTCTTATTCGATGAAGTGCTCTTGATCAAAGGAATTTGAGCTATCTTTTCTTAGATCAAGCTTGTTTTTGATGAAGTATATAAGAATTACAAATATGAAAGGAACTGCTTGTGGCGTTTATGGCTTTGAAAACGCATACGATACGTTCGATGTATGAGAAGGGGAAGCATTTCCCAGTAAAAAAAAAAGAGCCTTAGTCAAGAAAGTATAATGTCATCATAGGCGATTAATATGTTTATACATGGGGCTGAACAAGAAGTAAATGGTAACGTGTTGGGGTAATGTTCTGGCTTAAAAGTTAATGAATCTGATATAAAATAGTTGTCACAGTGGCTTTGTCGCTCTTTGGATAATTCAGAAGGTCGAATAAATTAATGGATTGCATACTGTGTACTTTTATATACAGTTGCTCAATAAATGTGCTCATGTATGGTTATTTTATCACAATTGATTACAGATCTAATCACGCTTCTAACTGCATTCCTAAGACATTCAAACTCATTATTTAGATCACTTTCCTAATACTATTTCAGTTGTCTGACACATGCAAACCAAGGATTTAATGGACTTCATTTCAGCTTTGCAATCTAGGTATAAGTCTATGTGAGATGGAATCCATAAGAATTGTACTTTATTTCCTTTTCTCTCAATTCTTTTTATACCCATACCTGGCTTCTCCAATGAGCGTGTTAGTCATTACGTGAGTCAAGCGCAGATAGTGATAACATAAATTCTGTAATATTCGGTGAGTCAAACCCATTGTAATTAAGTTCAAGGAATGGGCGAGGTTCGAACCGGCATCGATGTGTGTGATAATCTTGCACCCAACCTTTGTAAAGAGATGTTTAAATAGATGCGACATTCATTTTTTTTGGGGAGGAGGAGGGTGGGTCGTAGCTACAAGAGCAACTAGTATTTCCGGAAAAAAAGTTACAGTATATTACGATTTTTTGAAGCATTGAGATAAGTAAAGTTTAGTACTAACGGGCTAACAAACAGTACAGTCTGTAATGTATTGAGAGAGCAAGCGAGAAAGAGAGAGAGAGAGAGAGAGAGAGAGAGAGAGAGAGAGAGAGAGAGAGACGTACAGATAAAAATGCTGGTACCAGGAGTGGCACTAAAACCAAGAAGGCCAGACAGCCTTTAGAGTAATCTGACATTGTGACAGACTCAATAGCGAGAGAGGCGGTGGTATGTAGCATCTCTCACAGAACATCAAACCATTTTAGAGAACAGGAAAACATCTCAAAGAACACCAGAAAACATTTCACAGAACACCAGAACAGAACATCTTACAGAACACCAAGAGGACATCTCAGCAAATACTGTACCAGGAAACATCTCAGCGAACACTAGGAGAGCATCTTGCACAACATTAGAACACTGGGAAAGACATTTAATGGTTCACAACTATAATAATAATAATAATAATAATAATAATAATAATAATATATTATTATTATTATTATTATTATTATTATTATTATTATTATTATTATATTATTATTATTATTATTATTATTATTATTATTATTATTTTTATTATTATTATTTTTATTATTATTATTATTATTATTATTATTATTACCAGAGTTAGCATAATTTATATTATATGTATTGTGCGTACATTTCGGTGTTCTTTCTGATTCTTTTCCAGTTTCTTATCAATTCTACTTCATGTCTTTCATTATTTCTGTCCCTACATCTCTCTCTCTCTCTCTCTCTCTCTCTCTCTCTCTCTCTCTCTCTCTAGATCCCTCAGTAACTCACTTCCTTCTCGAACTACTGCTCTCCTTCCTGTCTCCTTTCCTTCCTTCCTTTCTCCCTCCATTCCTAATTTTTCTCTCCCTCCCTCACCTACCATCTTCACAACTTAATGGAAGACGGCGCCTGGAGCAACCGAGGTGTATTGGTCACCAGTCCTAGTAGGAGAGGGAGAAGTCAGGGAGGGAATGAGGAAGGGAGAGGGAGTAGGAAAAGAGAAGAGGGAGTGGGAAAGTGGAGAGATAGGATGGAAAAGAGGGGAAGGGGAGTGTTGTAAGTGAGAAAGGGAAATTGAGGGGAAAGAGGGGAAGGCGAGAGAAATTAAATGGGTTGAGAGTGAAGTGAAGAGAAGAAAGGGGGAAAGTGACCTAGGGGAAAATAATAAGGAAATGGGAAAGGAGAAAATATAGAGAAAGGGAGATGAGATCAGAAAGGAAGAGAGGAAGAAAATGGAGAAAATGGATAGGAGTGGAAGAAGAAAAAGGGGGAAAGGATGCGTTGATGTTTGGAGAAAGGGAAAGAGCATGTATTCCCCCCATTACTCTCTCTCTCTCTCTCTCTCTCTCTCTCTCTCTCTCTCTCCAGGTGAGGTCCTGCTTTTGATCAGTGTCTGGCCTCTTCCCTCTTTACCCTATCTACGCCCCTTTCCCCACCCCCTCACAATTCCCACTATCCCCTCCTCAACTCCCCTCTATCCATTATCCCATCTCTCCTATCAACTCTATTCCTCTCTCCGTTTTCTTACTTTCTTTTCCTCTCCCTCCCCCCACACTCTCAAGTTCTTCCTCGCCCTTGTTACAAACACATCGTTAATCACTGCCAAGTCATTCCTGTTTACCAGCCACGTTATTATATATTAAGTGGTCCTTACTTAGATTTTTATTATGTGTTAATAAAGATCTTAATAATGGTCATTTATGTGTTAATTGATCATAATATCTTTATTACGTGTTGTCATAATTGACGTCTTTAAATATCATAAGATTTTTCATGAGTTATGTGGAATAATTTACGTATTTTGTGTGTAATTGGTACTATTTAAAGTCTTTATTATGTGTTCTTTGGTCATAATTAAGGTCTTTGGGGTGTCATAATTTATGTCTTTATTATATATTACGTGGTTATAATCAAAGATTTTTATTATGGCTTAATTGGTCAAAATTAAGGTCTTTATTTGATCTCGGAAGATTTTTTTATCATGGTATATTTCGGTTTTTTTCCATCACTTCAAGGGGAGGTGCTCTTGATTCCGCTGAAGAGCTCTTGATCCAAGAAACTGAAGCTGTTCCCTCCTTTAACTACCAAGACATTGGGTATCGTTTATATAAATGATTTAGAAAAACGTCAAGTCAATGAATGAGACGCATGTTCCACACTTGGGTACCTTCGTCGAGGAAACGTTTCACCACCCGGTAGCTTCATCAGTCCAATACAGAGAAGAACCGAAGGTATCCCCCAGGAAGAGGAATATCTATAGAGGATCGAAAACTAGATATAAACATGTAACACTGTAATTTGTTGACCAATCAAAACTTTGGAACCCAGACCCTGGACCTATTATGTGCTCGGTAATCTTTTGACTATCCCCCACAGGATGAGTATGAGGTGACTACCACCCATAGGATGGGTATGACTACCCCTTCATCAATTTTACAGAACACGTAACCGACAAAGACCATGGAGCTGGACGCTTCTCAGTACTGAAGGATTGACCAACCTCGAAACTACTACTTCAAGGCTGATGAAATGATCACACCATCTTGAGCTCTCCATTCCTTTTGTCTCCAATTTTAGTTCCTTCTGCATTCGACTGAAGAATGCAACTGTGTAGGCGAAATGCTTCGAGAATAGGGATACCAGAGTTTTGCGCATGTCTTGTTCATCAGTGTAGTTCAGACATTTGATGATATTTTTTAACCATGCTGTGATCTAGCATATCCCCTGACACAACAGATTCACTCATGAGAATTTCAGTAAAAATTAGTTAAGTAGTATCTGTGATATAAGAGGGAGGCCTTCTCCTTTCTCCCCATTCCTCCCTTTCCCACATCAGCAGTCTACATACTACTTACTTTAGCCCCAGTAAACAAGGTTGGATACATCCACAGTGTGCTGCTACCCTATTCCACATGACAGTTACAAAGGAAAGGGGGAAGTTAACAATGTTACTTTGTCATATTCCATCACACAGGATGGATTTTATACATCAAGTGACGAAGTCTGTCAGCCTGAGCTGGAAGAATTCAGTAGAGAAGTCAAGATATTGTCCAGCATCATCCCACTAAAGAGTCAGTACCATCCACAGGTTTTCGTTTCAGTGGAAACAGAGGAAGCAGATAAAACAGAGAGAAAATAGAGGGAGAACAGAGGGAGAACAGAGGGAGGGCAGAGGGAGGACAGAGGGGGAAAAGATATGGGAAGAGAATTGAATTTGTGAAATGTGCCACCCTAGCATCTAGTCCATGATGCTCCTTGTGCCTCAGCTCATCTCACAGCAGTCACCTAACACCTTGATACCTATGTACACAGATAAATTCTGGCAACAGGTGTAAAGTGCCTTGCCCGGACGTCTCTCCCAATTTAGGATTCGAACACAGGATTTTTCCTTTGTGAGCTCGATTACTGAGTTACGAGTCGCCCCGTGCTCTGACCACTAAGATACAGATGACCCTGTGCTCTGACCCCCAAGAACAGGTCATCCCGCAATTTGACCACTAAAAACAGGTCACACCATGCTCTGACCACTAAGAAGTCACCCCGTGCTCTGACCCCCCGAGAACAGGTCACCCAGTGCTCTGACCAGTTAGACCCCAGGGAACATCTGGGAGCCTGCTTACAGCAGCCTGCAACAGCCTACTCTTTAGAAGAAAGTGAATTAAGAGATAGGATAAGAGAAGAGGAGGGATAAGAGAAGAGGAATAATATGAAGAGATGAAGTTAAAGGAAAGAATAAAGAGGAAAAGGAAGATGAGGAGAGTGGAGTAGGCCGTAGAAGGAGGTGGAAAGGAGGCCCTGAGAATGACGTGATGAAGGGGAAACCTCAGTCTTCAGCCTCCTCCCCACCGGAGGTGAAGGTGGAGGAGAGGGAGGCAGGAGGAGGTGGAAAGGAGACCTGGAAGAGGAGAGACCTGGAAGAGGAGAGACCCGGAAGAGGAGAGACATGGAAGAGGGGAGACATGGAAGAGGGGAGACATGGAAGAGGAGAGACCTGGAAGAGGAGAGACCTGGAAGAGGAGAGACCTGGAAGAGGTGAAGCCTAGGAGAGGGGAGATCTGGAAGAAGACCTAGGAGAGGGAGATCTGGAAAAGAGATCTAGAAGAGGGGAGATCTGAAAGAAGAGAGACCTAGAAGAGGGGAGATCTGGAAGAAGAGAGACCTAGAAGAGGGGAACCTGGAAAAGGAGAGACCTGGAAGAGGAGAAACCTGGAAGAGGGGCGACCTGGAAGAGGGGCGACCTGGAAGAGGGCGACCTGGAAGAGGGGAAACCTGGAAGAGGGGAAGAAGTCTTTGTTTCTCTCCCGTCTGACGGGTTCCCACGGCCTCTTAAGGATAAATAAATACATGAAATCTTTTCTCACTTCTTATACGGTATTACGGTTCTTTATCTGTCTCTCCATCACTTCTCATTTCTCTCTCCTAACCTCTCACCATTCGTCTCTCATATCTTCTGTCTCAACTCTCTCTATCTCCTTCCCTATTTCTCCTAATTTTCAATTTTTCTCGTGTTTTTTTTTAACTTCCTTATCATCCAATCTTTCACTTCTGCTCTACCCTCTCCTATCTTTCCTTTTCCGCATCTTCTTCTTCCCCTTCCTCTTCAGTTATCTTACTCTCATCCTTGATTTCTAGCTTTTCTTCCCAACTTCTAACTTTTAATATTATTTTCCCAAAAATAAACAATTTCCTCAGTCTCGATGCTCTCTGATAATTCCCCTCACTGCCCCTCATCTCCCCTCACTGCCTCTTTTCTCGCATCTAACCTCTCTCTTCCCCCCACCAATGTGCTAACCATTCTTGCCCATTAAACACCTCCCCTTAGCATCCTTCACCTCTCCTTAGCACCCCACACCTTCCCTATGCGCCCCTCACATCCCTTAGCACCCCTCACATTCCTTTAACACCCATCTCCTTCATTTACACCCCTTACCTCCCCTTAGCCCACCCTCATCTTATTTACTACTGCTCTGTTTCTATCTACAGACAACTGAAAGCCTCAGTCTTCTTTGGTTTCTGCCTCTATTGTTTTGAGATTTCGACATTTGTTTCAGCTATTGCTTTTAGCTCTCACTATTGTGTGGTCCCGCCGATTGTATCTTTTTTTATTGAAACCTAATCAAACACTCAGTTAATTTCTTCCATTATTTTCGTGTCTTTAAGAAGGGCAGAAGACAAAACAAAATTTTCTTCCGTGTATTTTATTTTTGCTTTCCAAATTTTATGGTTTTAGGGTTATAAAAGACTTTTGGCTTCGTTTTCGAAGCAGGACGTGGCGGTATTGCGTTGTTATTGGCTCTTCAGATGTACAACACATACTCGGGCGATTATCGGGCGTTCCAGCAATGTATCATGGACAGCAATGACTCGTTAGGGAATAGGCGAGAGAGAGAGAGAGGGAATTAATTCATCCTTGCGAAATTGAACACAACTCTTTATTTCCACGTAAAAACTGCTAATTTCACCCTGTTCTCTCTCTCTCTCTCTTCTCTCTCTCTCTTCTCTCTCTCTCTTCTCTCTCTCTCTCTCTAGTTATGTATATTTCAAATCCTTTAAATATTACTAGCAATTGTCGAAATAAAATATTCCATTTTTCCCTAACCATTGGATAATATTTACAAATAAAAGGCAAAACTGATTATGCTTCAGACAAAGAGAGAGAGAGAGAGAGAGAGAGAGAGAGAGAGAGAGAGAGAGAGAGAGAAGAGACAGACAGACAGACAGACAGACAGACAGACAGACAGACATAGACATAGACAGAGACAGATACAGACAGACAGATAGACAGACAGACAGAGACTGAGCAGAAATGAACACGCGCATCAGGGGTCTGTGTGAAAGTAGTCAGGAGTCAGTGTAAGGAATAAGGGTCATGATGAGGGAGGTCAGGGGTCAGGGTGAGGGAGATCACGGGTCAGGTGAGGGAGGTCAGGGGTCAGGGTGAGGGGGGAAAGTACCCTCACTCAGTCCTACTTCCAATTTGTTGTAGGCGATTATTTTTTTTTTTTTACCTCTGAGACCCTGGGTTATTTCGGGGATTTTCTTCTCTGCTTCTTATTCATCTTTTTTTCTTCTTCCTCTTTTTCCTCTTCTTTCTTTCCTTCCTCTTCTAATACTTTTCTGCTTCTTTGTATTTCATAATTTTCCTTTATATTTTCGTTTCCTGCTTCTAACTCCTCTTCACTCACTTCCTTTTGCCCTTCATTCTCATTTTCATACCTTTCTTCCTCCTTCACTTCTTCCTTTTTTTCATTTCAGTCACAATTGTCATATAGATTTTGTCTTCAACTCTTTCATTTTTACATCCTTTTTATCTTTTTTTTTGGGGGGGCTCCTCTTCTTCTCATAATTCTTTTTGCATTTTAATTAAATTCGTTATTTTTCCAACCTTCTCTCTACTCTTGCTTGTGGTATCCCAGTTGGCCCAGTCTCGGAGGCTTGTCTTCTCATCTGCAAGATGGTAACAGTGTGGAAACTCGGGTTAACCAGGATTGTCTTCTCATCTGCAAGATGGTAACAGTGGGGAAACTCGGGTTAACCAGGATTGTCTTCTCATCTGCAAGATGGTAACAGTGTGGAAACTCGGGTTAACCAGGATTCACATCGCCGGTATAGACATTCTTCAAGAGTCGCTTCGTGGTAACATTCCCTTGGATATGCAAAAAAAAAAATGGTAAACAAATGATGCAAAATGCAAAACAACAATTTGTAACATTTCCCTTGGATATGTTACAAATAATTGTCATTCTTCACGTTCACTGCACAAACATAATTAATTATTATTATTATTATTATTATTATTATTATTATTATTATTATTATTATTATTATTATCATGGGGAGGTAGTAAACTCTTAGGGACAGACAGCGTCTGACAGATGGGGGGAGGTAATCAGGTTTGATTAATGTTCCTACGACAGCATCGAGGCACCTTTTCCCGTCCCTCCTGGGAACAAAGACAGCAGTTATTGCTATGCTTAGCAACAGCGAACACCAAGATAATGACACACTGTTGTGTTAGACTGCATAAATCTGCGAATGGTTCCCGTCTCACTTAACCCTGACCTCCCTTGAAATGACCCCTGACCCACTTCACACTGACCTCTCTCAGACTGGTTCTGGTCTGAGACCGCGGTCCGGTCTTAAACGAGAATCAAGGTAAAATGTTTTCTAAGATTTAGATCCTTTCTACCACATACTAACTTCAGTCTTACTCGAATCTTCCCCCCCCCAAAAAAAAAAAAAAATCAAGAAAACTCTTACTGGATATACTCTGAGCGATATACACATTTTTTGTATTTAGGCTCTGTGTTGGGCAATTTAGGTAGAGATTGCAAACTTGGTATTGCTTGTTTCGTCACACAAATTGAATTGAACTCATATTTATATAGCAGAAAATCAGTCTAATTTTCGCTGTTATTTACTGAAACTATATATATATATATATATATATATATATATATATATATATATATATATATATATATATATATATATATATATATATATATATATATATATGGGGCTCCACGAGACCGTCTTAAGGCAGAGCAGGAGGGTAACTGATGATCATTATCACATTATTTTACCGATAATATTGTAATAATTAATTATCATATTTTTTTACATTGGGAAAATATGTCAGTATTTCAGTTACAAGATTTGATTGATATTTATGATGAACTAACAGCGGAACGTACATTTTGTTAACAGAACATTTTTGAAAGATGCTGCTGATTTGTAATAATTTATCTCTCTCTCTCTCTCTCTCTCTCTCTCTCTCTCTCTCTCTCTCTCTCTCTCTCTCTCTCTCTCTCTCTCTCTCTCTCTCACGCTGGCCCGGGCAGCAACTCTCCCTGACTGTATCAAATATCAAGTGCAGAATAAACAGATATTGCAGCGAGGAGGCCCTGGGGCAGTGTTGCCACATGCTGATGGGGGAGGAAGGGGGGGGGCTGCTGTTTATGGCCTCGTAAAACTTGGCAACCATTCCTGGCCTGATAACATTTCATTTGAATTTTGAGTTTTCTTTTTTTATATATATACACACGCGTGAGTGTTGGAATGATGTATGATTGAGTTGCAAGAGAGAGGAATAGATTAAGGTAATGTCTGAAGCTTCTGAATGGTAGGAATGGCTATCGAAGGGGAATTATGTCAGCTGTCAAATGAAAACGCATTAAAATGATGGGGTCACTCTTGGAGGGCACTATAATTTTATTGTTACAAACCAATTTCGAATTCGAGCCCAACAGCCGCATTAAAAGTAGCCAGAGAGTAATACCGGAGGAACACAAGGAGTGCACCAGAGAACCAACCGTTCTGGCATCACTGACAGCACGTCCAGGGCTGCCAACCTTAATGCATATCATGGGGATACGCGAGCAGATTTTGAAATTAATTATTTAGCATTGTAAAAACATGACAGATTTGTATAAATAACTTAACTACTGCCCTCTTACCTTTAATTATTCATAAAATTGCTACTAGTTTACTATGACAATATATAACTCTGTCTTGTTTCTATAGGTTACACAAGATCAAGTTGGCCTCACAGGATAATCAACAGTCTTTGAGTACACCCTCGACTCTCAGCCCAGCAGCTGGCCCTACCTGTGGTCGGGCTGAAGAACCCTTCGCTAATACTGCAAGAAAAAATGGAAATATATGCTGGTTGGTCCGAGAAGTAAGTAAATACAAATATTATTACATCCGAATAAGGAAAAGTTTTTAAGTGTTTGTGATGGTAGCTTATTAAGCTGGGAGTCTTGATGCTGGTGAAGGGCTCTTGCTCCAAGGAATTGGATCTACCCTACACTTTGGATCAAACCTCATTGTTTCATTTTCCTCAAGTTGCTGTATGACTCCTGTGGGTTTAGTGCTTTTTCACTTAGCATAATTATAATTAGAGGAACTTGGCTGGTTATGCATCCCAGGATTTCTAAGCAGATTTTTAAAATCGTTGATTTTATTTTTAAAATGTTGAAAATTGTAAAAAAAATAATATGGTTGAGTTATGCTACATAAATCTATAAAAATTATACTTAAATTCGGTGCCGGATCAGCCGAGCTGTGGTTTGTACTTTGGACTACGTGCGGCCAGCAGTAACAGCCTGGTTGATCAGGCCCTGATCCACCGGCAGGTCTGGTAGTGGACCGGGCCGCGGGGGCGTTGATCCCCGGAATATCCTCCAGGTAGACTCCAGGTATATATAACTATAAATAAGAAAATTAATATTAAAAGGCAGCAACATGTTTGGAAGCAAGGTAACCGACAGTAACCAGGAAGCGTTTAAATTAGTACGATTATCACTGGTGTCACCCCAAATCTGACTTCACGTAACCATCATCGTCAATGAAAAACATTGACTTCAATGGGTTTCATCAAGTCTGAGTCTCATTTATTCCATCAATCGTCTCCTTCGAAGAAAAAGAGGCTGTTTGATGAACGGGATTTAACGCCTATCGACTACACGAGTCTGAATTAAGGCTGCTTGTCACCTGTTCACCATGAGTCAACAATACTTTGATGCCACAATTAGGGATAAAATTTTGAGTGTATACTCTGAGAGGCAACTCTCGGTGTAAATATCCCAAAAAGATGAAATTTGGTCATCACTCTTTTTATTTCCTCAGCGAGGATCAAGAAACACGAGCTGATAGCCGAGGTTGCGGCCACAGCTCTACGGCCCAGCAAGGATCAAGAAACACGAGCTGATAGCTGAGGTTGCGGCCACAGCTCTACGGCCCAGCGAGGATCAAGAAACACGAGCTGATAGCCGAGGTTGCGGCCACAGCTCTACGGCCCAGCGAGGATCAAGAAACACGAGCTGATAGCCGAGGTTGCGGCCACAGCTCTACGGCCCAGCGTGACATGTGAAAAGTGATGCTCCTCAGTCACCCCTCCGTCCTTTGTGAGGACCTGTGGCAATGGTAGGATATAGGCTGATGGATCTCACGGATCGTATGGGGGATTGATGGCTAGGCTGGCGGATCTCTGGGAATGATAGCGCAGGTAGACAGGCTGATGGCTCTTGGAAAATGATATTGGTGAATGATAGGATTGGTAGGCTGGTGGATCTCTGGTGAATGATTGGTACTTTTATATTTTAATTAAGGGTAAAGCGCTAAACCCGTGTAGGGGTCACATTCCGGGCCAATCACTAGAAAATCAAAAGACTGTCTTTGCCTTTTCAGGGGTAACTGTTTAAAATACACAATTCTAGCTTCAGTTTCAGGGGTAAATGCTGAAAATACGTAATTCTAGCTTCAAAGTTTCAGGGGTAACTGCAAAACATATACTATTCAAACCTCACAGTTTAAAGGGCAACTTTTATAAAAAAAAAGTACGGTCTAGTTTCAGTTTCATGGGTAACTGATGAAAAGGCAAAAATTCTAGCTTCAAAATTTCAGAGGCAAACTAATATAAACAGGCAACTCTACTTCCAGTATTATCGTACCAACATTTTACTTTTTTAAAAGCAAATTTCATACAATTTTTTTTTAGATTTCGTTTTTGCTATCTTACCAGTGCTATAAAAAGTTCATCTTCAGTATTGGTAAATAGCCGTCTGTCGTTCATGCCTTTTAATTATGCTCTGTATACATTATCGAATATATTTTTTCTCACTAGTTCCGCTCTTTTGTCCTGTATGAGGTTATCTCATTTACCTGAGCTGTTAAATGGATTTAAATGACTTGATAAAGATCTGCGATAACGAAACATGATTTGATCAAATTCTACACAAAGATAAACAAGACTTTATAAAGTTCTACACAGAGTGAAACGTGACTTCAAATGCTTTACATAGAGCTACACCACAATTAATAAATGTCCCGATAAGAGCTTTCCAAAAGTTTATTATTTTTTCACTAGCTTGCAAGATCTGTCAGATTTTTTAAGGAAAAAAAAAAAAAGACGCTTTATCAAAATACATATTTTCTTCGAAAGGCCGATCATCTAATGTCTTTTTTTTTTTTTTTGTAAACAAACTTTTTTTGGATGTGACTTAAGGCTGTCGCATATTTCTTCGTCTGTAGGCCTACAGATACATCATGGGAACCTCATCCATCACGCTTAAAAAAAAGTGTGAAGGGAGTGAATGAATGAAAGCGGGAGATAGTAGTAGGGAGAGAGAGGAAAGTGGGGAGGGAGAAAGGGAGGAAGGAAGGGGAGAGGGAGGAAAGTAGAATAGAAAAGAAAGGGAAGGATGAAAGTAGGGAAAATGAGAGAATGTATATGGAGAGGGAGGGAAGGTAGATGGAGAGGGAGGGAAGGTAGGTGGAGAGGGAGGGAAGGTAGGTGGAGAGGGAGGGAAGGTAGGTGGAGAGGGAGGGAAGGTAGGTTGAGAGGGAGGGAAGGTAGGTGGAGAGGGAGGGAAGGTAGGTGGAGAGGGAGGGAAGGTAGGTGGAGAGGGAGGGAAGGTAGGTGGAGAGGGAGTGAAGGTAGGTGGAAAGGGAGGGAAGGTAGGTGGAAAGGGAGGGAAGGTAGGTGGAAAGGGAGGAAAGGTAGGTGGAAAGGGAGGAAGGTAGGTGGAAAGGGAGGGAAGGTAGGTGGAGAGGGAAAGAAGGAAGAAATGAGCAAAAAGAAGGATAAGAAAGCATGAAAAATTACATTGAAAAAACAGAAAACGGAATACAAACAAAAAAATAATCAAACGAAAAACGGATACAAGACAAAAAAATAAAAACGAGAAAGGAGGAGAGAAACGCAGATAAAAACAGACCTAAAAAAAAAAGTCTGATAAACAGGAAGAAGGAGCAGCAAAAGAGTATTAACACATGTATGCAGCGGTCGGCAACATAAAAAATAAATAAAGAGCAAAAAAAAGAGAGGGTGAGAGGAAAGAAGAGGCTCGGCGAGAAGAACGGTCAGATAAAGCAGAGAAAAAAATGAGAGGAACAGGAAGAGGCAGAGTAGGGTCGTCGTAACTGTTTGAGAGGAGAGAATGGTCGTGATTGTGAGAGAGAAAGGGGTATTAGTAGTGAGGGAAAAGGGGTATTAGCGTGAGGGAAAAAGGGTATAACTAGTGAGGGGGAGAAGGGTATTAATAGTGAGGGGGAAAAGGGTATTCATAGTGGGAAAAGTGGTATTAGTAGTGAGGGTAAAAGGGTATTAATAGTGAGGGGAAATGGGTATTGTGAGGGGAATGGGGGTATTAATAGTGAGTGGAAAGGGAGTATTAGTAGTAAGGTGGAAAAAGGTAGAAATAGGAAGGGGTAAAGGGGAGAAAATGGGAATGGATGCTTATGAGAACGAAGTGGGAGGAATCATAAGAGATAAGCTCATGGCAAAAAAAAAGAAACAATAAAACAAAAGGAACAACAAAACAGAGAAAAACAACTGTGTTGGTGTGTATCTGCATTTGTGTAAGTGTGTAGGAAAGTATATGTCTGCCTTTTCTGCTTTCTCAGTGTGCGTGTGTGCGTGTGTTTGCGTGTGTGCGTGTGTGTGCGTGTGTGTGTGTACTCACCTATTTGTGGTTGCAGGGATCGAGTGTGTGTGCGTGTGTGTGGCTTCCTGTCTGTCTGTCTGTCTGTCTGTCTGTCTGTCTGTCTGTCCGCCTGTATGTCTATCTGTATATTTATTATTATTATTATTATTGATAATTAAGACTCATGTATAACAGCTGGGTATCTTTATTCCGAAACGTTTCGCCTATCCAGTAGGCGTCTTCAGTCGTATACAGAGGAGACAGCAGAGGCAGTGGTAAAGATCATGTAATCAGTCCTTCAGCCTTGAAGTAGTTTTGAGGTGGTCAGTCCCTAGTTGAGAGAGAAGGGTTGGATTTGAAAGGGACTTGCTTAGCGTGGAAAAGTCCTACGGTTTCGTAATATGCTTTACTTCAGGTGTGGGTTCCATGCTGGTGCTGCGAACTCCAAGTCTCACATTTGATATATAAAGAACCCAGAATGACTGTTGAGTAGGCTTGATGCAGTGCTCCTCAATGCTTATGATCTTGAAAAACGGTATGGTGATACGGACAAGATGTGCAGCTCAGGGACTGAAGAAGCCACTAGTGGCGAAACGTTTCCTCTAATAAATGTACTGAACTGTACAGAGGTGTCTTTTACCACATCTTACGATCTTGCTTTTAGTGGGTCCCGCCTCCTGTGTCGTCATCTACATTTTCCCCTCCTCACCTCTTGCAGTATATATGACTCTATCTTCACGCTTCGACTTCATAGTGTTCAAGACTATGGAGCGAAACATTTCTCTTGGCTGAGGGACTGACCACCTGAAAACTAGTACTTCAAAGTTGATGGACTGATTACATCATCTGTTATCTCTGTATTTGACTGAAGAAGCCTAGTAATAAAGCAAAACATTTACCCAAGCTATGCCTCAAGAAGGAGAAAGACCATGTGATGGAGTCTATACACAAATAACCCGCACATAGAAGAATCTTATGACGACGTTTCGGTCTAACGTGGAGAAAAAGCCAAAATGTGTGCCTAAAGATGCTGCTGTTTCAGGAACAGCTGACGAAGATACGCTTGGCGAATGAAGAAGTAAGATTAGGTCTGTGGAGTGACGGAGGTGCGCGAAGTGACGGAGGTGCGCGATACATCCATCATGCTTATCACATTTCCAATTCTGCCGTGTGAATGCGACGGGGGCTGCTCGGACAGGCTGCTCCCGGAATACGTAATAGCCACAGGGAGCCAGCCGTCTGGCTTATCCTGCCGACCATCTCACCAACACGTCCCCGCACCGCACCCCCACTAAGTTACCCTGTACCCCACTAAGTTACACAGTAACCCACTAAGTTACACCTCGCCTAACTAAGCTGCACCGCACCCGAGTTAGACCGCAGCGCAGGTTACACTGCAATAAGGTCAATCAGAATGGATTAACACTGATAGTATGAAAGAAGGGATACACTGAAAAACAAACCTTTTCACTCAGTGTAGAGCTTTATCAAGTCATGTGTCGCTCTGTGGAGATATTTATCAAGTCATGTTTTGCTAAGAAACCATACCACAGGTAGGGATAGAACTCGCGGTCAGAGAGTCATAAAATTCCAGACCGACGCGTTAGCCACGATTTCGTGAGTCATGTTTTGCTAAGTGTAGTTTCATCAAGTTATGTTTCGCTCTGTGTAGCCCTTTCTCAAGTCATAAAAGTCTTACGTACGACTTGAAAAGCCTCTGACAGATCGAAACGTTTTCCCAATAAAGGCCAGTTCTGCGAAGTGTTTATTATCTTCAATACACTTCATTAAGTTTCGTTCCCTGCGATACACTTCTTCAGTCAGCATCACTCCCTTGGGAATGATATTTTTCTCGTCAGCGTCGCTTTTGCAACGCTCGAGGAGCCTGATTTAGGTCAGTTTGATTTAGGTCAGGGATTGAGAATGTCTAATCTCGTTCCCAGGGGACCTATGATAGTGACTAGTAATGTTGCAACTGCTGTTCCTGCTACTGCAGCTGTTCATGCTACTGCTGTTATTGTTTCTGCTTTGTTCGTGGTACTGCTGTTCTTGCTGCTGCTGCTGCGAAGTCAGTGTGAAACAGCAAAGCCAAATGAGAACAGCGAAACCAAATGAAACAATAAGAAATGGGCAATAAGGAATAGCGACTGGAATAAGAGTGGAGACGGGGGATGAGAGTAGTCAACATGAGTAAGGGTGTGATAGGGGATGAGGATTTGGGTAATGGAAGAATGGATGATCCAACTAGGGGTCAGCTCAGACCTAGGAAAAGAGGTGGATGGGTAAATAGGGATGTGCAGAGGTAAGGGAATCTTGTGCAGTTAGGAAAAAATGTTTTATTTTTGGGTAAACGCGTATAGATGTAGAGCGCTGGGGAATGGAAGGTAATGAGGCTTGATTCAAGGGAAAGGAAGATGAAATTCTTTGGATCAAGAGCCCTTCACCGACATCAGGGTTCTTCCCTCCCGTGTAGGTAAATCGTGGGGAAGTTGGAGGGGACGAAAATAAGGACTTTAAATCAGGTTAATATACCACTGATCAGGCTTGAGCTGGAGAGATTGTAGACGGGAGATACACAGAAGGAAAAACAAGAGGAAGGTAGAGGCAGAGAGGAAATGAGAGAGAAAGGAAAGGCATGGGAAAGGAAAGAGGTGATGAATTAGCAAGGAGAACGATTTCACTGTTATCAAAATCCGTGCACGTCTCTTTGATCATCATTACCATGTTTGTTCCCATAGCCTCAAAGACCTCGACTCACGGGCCGCCATAGCACTGGGAAGCTTCATAAAGTATTTAAAATGCTTCTATTGACAAGCACATATGTGTTCTGATAGTGTATCCCTTGAACCTTTTATGTTATGTGTTTGTGTATGAATATATGGGTTCATGTGTATGTATATGTATAGTGTATATATATATATATATATATATATATATATATATATATATATATATATATATAATGCAACACTAGGGGTATGTTTAACATTGTTATGGGGGCATATATTTATGCGAGAATGACGTGAAGGAATAATACTGGGGAGTAACCCCAAGAGCAGGGGATCAAACAGTGATCCAGAAGAAAAAAACTCTTCAGTAGCACACGGAAAATGTAGCTATAAAGTTGAAGCTGAAGAACCAACAACCCTCTTTTTTTCCCCAAGGAGGAAGGACTTCAAGGAAGGAGTAGAATCCAAGAAGGGACTGGGGATTCCAAAGAGGGAGAGGATACTGAGGGAGGGGGCACTAAGGAGGAAGGGGACTCCAAGGAGGGAAAGACTCCATCATCTCAACAGGCCACTGCGGGGTCCAGACTATCAAGAAGATTGGCCATAGGCGAGCCCCAGACAGCGGAGGTGGCCAGCAATGTCAGTCCTCGTCTCCCTGACTCTCTCCCTGACACACCCTCCTCACATTCCTTGCTACCTTCCTTCACGGGCATTCACTTGCTGACACACTCCGCTGACACTCCCCCCTGATCACTTCCTGACGCTCCCTTTAACACGTTGCCGACGCCTTCCACTCCCCTTCCCTTTTCCCTTCCACCCTTCTTCTCTTCCCTCTTGCTGTCTATATTCTCTGACGTTCCTTTCTGTGTTCCTTCAGCAGCTGACACCACCTGACACACGGACACCAACAGACACTGCATTAACCTAAATTGACATAATTTAAACTCAAATAACCAAGAACACTAACAAATTGCATATGGGAAAACGGGAGAATACAGCAGAAAACCCGTAAAAAACGATTTTAACATCTTCAAGAAATGCTCGATCTTTGTTGACTACGATTTTCTGATACGGTGTCGTAAAGCAGAAGACCAAGAACTACATCTGATCAAGAACAGACTGTATCTTTGCATATTTTCTGATGAATGTAGCTCTATTGATGTAGCTCTATTGATGTGTTTACACTGAGGAACAGTGCAGGTACACGTGGAGGGGTGAGTATATCTGTTCATGCACACCTAATGTTTTCTTTTATCTTGTACTTGGGATTAAAGTGTTCTTGATTAATGGTGAACAGGCGACGTGCGGCCTTGATGATTCTCATGTGTCAATAGGCTTTAAGCCCAATTAATCAACCACCCAATTGTTGCTGGTAAGAAATAAGTGGCAATACTATGGCTGAAATAAGTCACAAGTAGCTATTTTTCGCTCAGTTGCGACTTGCTTGCTCAGGACGGACAAACACGTGATCTAAACCTTCGTCTCCGAAGTGTTACAGGCGAGACAAAGGCTATTAATAACTGCAGCTGGTGTCACAGTTGGGCCTCTGGCTAACACTGCCTGGCATAATATGGTTGTGTCGTAATGTTGTCAGTATAGTTTGGTGGTCAGTAAGACGTACTAATGAATTTCGAATCGCGAATTTGAATCTCGTCGAATCCTTGAATGTGATACACTGGAGTTTGTTGACTGTTATGGGTCTTATCGGAAACGGATTCGGAAATAGATCCCTCTGCTTGACACACTTGAATTATCCTGGATTATAAACGCTAAGAGGTCATTAATATGAAAGAGTATCCTCTTGGATGACTTGCGAAATCGTAATGACTCGAGTGTAAACAACTCCCCGAGAGGTGCTAGTGTTAGCTTAACCATGGTTTCGTGGAGAAGAATCCTCTTTTTTAGTTCAGAGGGACAAACCAAAGCCTGTCGGATGCCGCTATTTGGCGGCCACGACTGAGGCAGGTGGAGGGGAGTGTCAGGAACACCCGCCGCCCCCTTCCCAGGAGTTACTCCTCTCCCTCTCATCCCCAACACTCCTCTTCGCCCCCCTACACCCTCTAAACATCAGCCATCCCCACACTCCAACACAGCGGCCGCCCCAACACCCCCACCACACCGCGAGTGGACATCAAAAGTCGCCTGGACCATACACCCGCCACGATGTACGATGCTATCCTCCACACATGAGACGTAACCTGCCCTCGGACCTAAGAAAACCGTACATTGCTAACCTATATTTCATTTATTTTTAATTTATACAATACCAGCTTAAATGAGTAAATCTCAGGATACACACATAAGAAGGTGTTATAGATTTACTGTCGTTCTACCTCTCCATCGGTGGCCGGCTGTCAGAATTTATGAAGGGACTGGAACAAATAAATATTTCTCCCAGAGAGGGGGACGGGGAGACATGGCCGGAATAACAAAGATAGCTTCTTCATTTTTCATTCTTCTTTTTTCTTCTTTTTCTTTCTTCTTCTTCTCCTTCTTGTTAAATAAAAGGACACAAATGCAACTAATGTGACATTTTATTGTGGCAACGTTTCGCTCACCAGGAGCTTGACTGCTCCTGGTGAGCGAAACATATTGTCGGTAATTCTACCAATATTTATACATTCTCCTTCTTCCTCTTTCTTATCATTATTTCCTCCTTAGCATCTGTTTATTTTCCTGTATTTATCTTTCCGATCTATTTCGCATTTGCTTTAAATTGGAACTGTTTTAAGTAGATGTATTTATCAAGTATCAGTTTATAAATCTACTTCTAGATTAATTATACATATATTTATTACACATATAATCATTCATGTATTACATTCTTGATGGCTACGTTTATTTGTAATGCATTTGTTTCCGATAAGTAAAAAAAGTAAAAAAAAAATCGCATCTGTGTTACAGGTACCGAACAGGTTATGAAATCTTGAAATTTCCTGAAATGTAAGAGAGTATCTCTCCTAATTTTATTTTCTTCTTGCAAAGACTCGGCAGGCGATGTAACATCCCCCCAATGAAAAGCAGGGATGCCACTAGCACGTTGAGAGACAACACAATAAGTGTCAGGGGCCCAAGATTGTTCAACTGCCTCCCAGCATACATCAGGGGGATTACCAACAAACCCCTTGCTGTCTTCAAGCAGGCACTGGACAGTCACCTAAAGTCTGTACCTGACCAGCCAGGCTGTGGTTCGTACGTTGGACTGCGTGCGGCCAGCAGTAACAGCCCGGTTGATCAGGCTCTGATCCAACATGAGGCCTGGTCACAGACCGGGCCGCAGGGGCGTTGACCCCTGGAACTCTCTCCAGGTATACTCCAGGTATACTGTCGTCTTCCTCTTGTTGATATGCATCTCCTTTACTCATTATCTCCAAATTCTCTTTCATTTTATTCTTCCTGTTTTACCCTGTCTTTTAATCTCCATCATTCCTTCTCCACTTACCTCCTTCTTCTCCCCCTATCTTTTTTCTTCCTTGCTTTACCATTTTTCCTTACTCTAATTTGCATTGCCCTCTTTATCTCCCTTACCCCCTTATTCTCTCTTTATCCCAAAATTTTCCCTTCACTTTTATTTTTCTCCCCCTCCCTTTCTCATTCCCACTTCTCCTCTCCCCTTTCTTACCTCCTCCCTTCCCTACTATTCTTCTTCCCTCTTCCCATTCTCTCCCCTGTTCTTCCTCACAATTCCAATAACTCAAAAAATGAAATAAAATAAAATCAAGAAGTTTCCGAAAAAAATCTTTATTGTAGTAACCGGAAGCAGTTTCTAACAATATTGGACACTTGGATAACATTAATAATATACTAAATAAATTTGGCTGGAATATTGCCTCCAAATGTCGACTTAATAAAGCTCATTCTCTTTTTTTTGAGGGCATCTGTTTTCTGAATTTTTTTTAATAGGGATGACATCTAGAAGGAGGTAATCTTATGCTAATGCCATTGACCCGTGAAAGCTGCAGGAAGAATAGCTGCCAGGAGGACTGGTCTGGGACCGGGCCGCGGGGGTGGTGATCTCCGTAAGCGGACTCCAGGTAAACCTTATCTCGTGTAATGTTTGAGGTCGCTCCAGATCTTCTGTCAACTACATTTTTTGAGAGGGGCGGAGGGGGAGGGGGAGACGAAGGGTTATTCTATCTCTCACCATCAAGATTTGGTGATCAGGTATAACCCTGTAGCTTTGGGAAAAGGGTGGACAAATCCGTGTGGGGGAATTGGTGGTTTTGATAAGGACCAGTAGACCTGCTGTAGTGTTCCTCCATTCTTATGTTTTTATGCTCTTATGTTCGGAATCTCGTAATAAACCACTGTAATGTTTTATGAGGAATGAACGGGAGTCGAACCAGAGGTTCATTCTTTACGTTGCGAGTTTTCAGAAGCATTGAAATGATTTAGATTACAGGAACAAGAGGTGTGGGACATGAAGACACAATATACAGAGGAGATTTTGTTGGAATTATATTTCCCTCTGCATAAGTTTCATCGAGATGTGACTGATACAGCTCTTACCCGAGAGAAAGATTATCCCTGTTAGAGTTTTTGGTTGAGAGAAACGTTGTCCTTGTAAAAGCTTCTCCTGAATATTTTGTCCTCATACACAGCAGTACATTCAAGGGACAAGAGTTGCATTTGATACCCAGCATTCCGATATGGATTTAGCACCTACGAACGTAGGTGCTGAATCCATAGCAGATGATATAGGAATACCGTCAAATTGAACTTCATAAGGATACACAAACAGCAAATGAAAATTTAATACAACGTTTCGTCAGACTTGAAAAAGCCTGGTGCTCAGACAAAACGTTGTTTTAAATAATGTGAGCCTTTATTTACTTCAGCTACGAACGAACGTGCAAATACGGTGTCCAGGAAGGAATAAAAGTCCTTGTTGCTCCGACACCCTCACCTGCAGAACCTGTCCTGTCGAGAGAGAAGGAAAAAAAATAAGACCCGACTAATAATAACGCTTCTGGGAACAAAAACAAACACGCATGGAATTGAAGGTAGGGAGAAGGGAAGGACGGGGGATAGGAGGGGAGGGGGGGAAAGTTGTGGTATATCCGATCCCACCGATTCCGTCGATGTGCTTAGCGTCGTTTTCCACGTTCTTCGGGTTCGGTTCGTTCGACCTCGAGGTCCCATCCGTGGCATAGCACTTTCTTCGCCCAAGGTAGGGAATTCTTCAAGGGCTGAATTTCTTTGTGGGAGCTCGGACAAAGAGGGATCTGAGAGCGTTCCTTTTGAGCGTCATGTTTTGCTTCGGCGGTGGACAATGCCCATGTGAGGCTCCTTTGTTTTAGCGACCAGCGAGGCTTCACAGCGGGGACCCCGCGTCGTTTGTCACGTGACGCTGCAGATGACAGACCCGTCCTCTCCAGGAGTGACGCTTAATGTGCTCTTCTAACGCTAGACTTAACGCCTGATGGGTGCTTGTCTGACGCTAGATTTAGCGCTTTTTGACGCTACTCATAGCATTTGATGGGAGCTTGTCTCATACAGTACCTAGCACTGTATGCACTTTGCATGTGTTATATGCAAGATTTAACACCTAATGCACTCCTATATAAACCTAACATTTAGCTTCTAATCTATGTTTGTGTCACGCTAGATTTAGCACTAAATTTTGCATTTAATGTGCTCTTAATTTACACTAGAATACGATGATACTTTTCGGTTCTCTATAGATCACAGGTTCTCAAATAGTGGGCCGCGGACCTACGGAAGTCCCACAGAGTTATTAAAACGAGTATTGCTCGTGTTGACGAATAAGAAACATGTGCAACACCTGAGTATCTTCAAGGAGTGTTTTTAGCCACGGGTGTTTTTTTGCACTCCAATATAGAGATAAGATACTGGAGACAGTGGAAGAAGTGGAGAGGTAAGGAACCATTGGACATCCAGCCATCGTCTTATAAAATATTTTGTCCATCAGTCCGTCCCTATAACTTTGTCAGAGAGGAATAGTGCAATAATACCGAGAAGATCTAAAAAAAAGACAAATAGGTAGAGTTAAGGACAGTTAATAGAGGAAACGTTTCGCCACGAGTGGTGGTTTCAGATTTGTTTATATTGGGAATGAAAAAGCTAACCGTGGCGAAACATTTCGAAACGCTGTCCATCACAAATGTCCTGAACTGTGCGTTAAGCGTCCACATGTTGCTTCAACATCGAAATACGGAAACAAGTTAGATACGAAACCAGATTTAAAGTTGACAGTTTTAAACCCACTCAAGGAAGATTCTTTGATTCTCTTGAGGGACTCGTGATTCAACAACAACAATAATAATATCTACAACAACAACATCTGTCTCAAATAAATAAAAAAAATTAGGAAAAAAAATAATGCTTATACGTATACACATACAGGAATATGTATACATAATACATACATGTATTATTGCTTTCAAAAATATTTGTTAAGTTAATAACGTACTAATTCATTTAAAAACGTTACTTTGTTCATAATTTTTTTTGACCATATTCAGTACAGTACATAATTAGCAGCCAAGTACATAGATAATAGACAAGTATGTATTAGACAAGTACATAATAAACAACAAGGTGCATACTTACTAAACAATAACGTACATAATACACATTCAAGTACATAATAAACAACCAAGTACATACTTAGACGTCCATGTACATGCTTAACACACTGCCAGGTTCGTACTTAATAGACAGCTACGTACGGAGAGTCATGGATATATGTATTAAAAGGACAGAATTCACGTACATACAGCCACGGACATACAACCACTTTCTCCCCCTTGACCCCGTTCCCTCCTCCCGTGCTCCTAACACCCACCAGTCCATAATCATCGCTTGACATGTACGCACACGGTAGCGATATACCTCACTCATGTGCACATTTCTTAAGCGTACGCACAGCTAGTTACCTGAAGCATCATATGTGCACATATCTCAACCATACACATAAATCATACAGAAATGATTTGCGAAGGCAGTGGTAGATTAGGTAATCAGTCCCCTTAGCCTTGCAGAACTATAAACAGAAGACAGCGGTTGATTAGGTTGGGAAAGGGAGGAAAAAGGTGGTAGTAGTGTTAGTAGTAATAGTTGTAGTTGTTGTTGTTGTATTATTAATTTATCTTTAAGAAATTTCTGTACATTCCTCAGAGTATGCGTCCTGTTGAAGAATAGGAGAGGTGGAAGGTAATAAGAATTGATCCATGGAAGGTTAGGGTGGCTCCAATTCCTTAAATCAAGAGTCCTTCATCAGCATCAAGGACCTCCCCCCCACCCCATTTCCCTTCAAAGTATAAGTAACGTGCTGGAGAAATCCCATACTCGGCCATAAAACAATAGAACATCGCCCTTCAGAGACTTGACCACAAAAAACTAGAACAAAAGACTCATTAACCCCGATTCAATCCCCATATGGCCGGCAGCAGCATTCGATCCTACACAGTAGGCCCCGGCACATGAGTTTTAACCCCTTTTAACGCCATGGTTGATTATTAATAGTATTCAGACGTGGGATTTATCGATCTTATGTGTCAGTATTGGCGACTTGGTCACCGGGAAAGAGGGTTGGAACCGATGGCTGAGAGATTCGATGCTAATTTGTTTTGGACGGGGTTGTGTGAGCTTACGATATGGGTTTCAAAACTCCTAGGGAGATTGGATGCTTAGAAATGTATTTGTTGTTGTTGTAGTGGCTGCTGTTGTCATTTTTGTTGTTCTAGTTATTGTTGGTGTTGTTGATTGTAAAATAATAATAATAATAATAA